>JAQFZM010002781.1:0-12615 GCA_034695785.1 Galumna obvia | reverse complement strand
CTTTAAATGGGCTATCCTTCCTTTATACAAAATGCTAGAGTATATTCCAAATTAATTTTATAAAACATCTCAGGAAACATACATTATTGGAAATGGTGAATAAAATTAATTTTGATTAATTGATTAAATCACTTTTGTTTTATATAATTTTTAATCAAAAATATTATTGATATGATTAATATTTATGGAAAATGCAAGAAATAATCAATACATAAAAGTATAAAAATTATACATTTGAATCAAATATTGAGTCAATATTGAATCAATATAATGAGATACATTTTATTGAAGTAATAAAAAAAATTTCATATATCTGTAATTTTTATTATTGTCATATATGTCTTGTTAATATAATTTCATATATGGCCGGTATAATTACTTAAAATTATAGGAAATTACTTTATATAGTCATAATATCCTTTAATACTATTGCTAAATAATAAACAAGCAATATTTTATTCAAGAATTTTGATAAATTTTTAATAAAAATTTTTCATATGATTACCTTTGGATTGCCAATTCTATATAATCAAGTTAGATTTAATTAATTAATTTATAGTTGAATATAGAGAAGCTATAAATTTAGGTTAAAGAATTAAAATTAATTTTTTTAAAAGGATTGACGTAATGGGAGAATTAGCATTTTTAAGAATAGATTGAAAAAACAAATAATCTCATGAATACAACCAATTTTAATATGAGAATAAATATTTTCACAAATGAATTTGACAATATTAAAAAATTATAACTAAATAGGAAAGTCCTAAAGATGATCCTCTGATATTGTAAAATAAAGGTTATCATGATATTCATCTTGGTAAATAGAATATAATTCAGAAAAAATTTTATGCGAACAAAAACTCCTTCACCTGAATATCGGGTCTTAAAGTTTGATTGTATACAAAGTATTTGTGAATAAATTGTGAATGAATTCTAGTAAATTTTAAACTATGAATAAAATGAACAAGTTTGTCATTCAAATACAAGCTTATATTTTCACCTTGTTAATCTTACATACTAAACAAATTTACGAAAATTACTCATTTACTCTAATTCATTCATAACTATTCACAAATACTTGGCATACTATCAAACTTTAAGTTCCGATATTCGGGTGAAGGAGTGGTCGTTCGCACAAATTTTTTTTTGATTTATATTTTGTTTACCAAGATGAATATCATGATAACAGTTATTTAACAATATCAGAGGACCATCTTTAGGACTTTCCTATTAAGTTTAATATTTTATGTTTTCCTGTGTTTCACTCTTTTTTATTTATTTATTCTTAATAGAATTGTCGATAAAAATTATTTTTAAAATTTCTATAAAACAGATATGGTTTTGCATAAAAATCTTTAACAATGTAAAATTTAAGTTTAATAAAATTAACACTTATTTTTTATGAAATTTAATAATTTTAGATAAAATGAATAAGCTGTATTCAGTTAAATAAAATTTTTATTTGTATTATAATAAACATTTACAAGTTTAATTATTTATTAAGTTATTTTTAAAAACTGTATTTATATTCTTATTTAAAATACAAAATAAGGAAAAGTATAAAATCACTTTAAATGGTTAGTCTTAGGTTCCCTTGTTTCATTTTTTTATATTATAAAAACATTTTTGATAAGAAAAGTACTAGAGAATAGTTTAATTTCCAAATAAATTAAGTTAACATACATTATTACAGATATCCATTGCAGGAAACATACCTTATTGGGATCCTTAATGCTAATGAAATAATATACTTGTTCAATAAAAATTTTAATATTTATACAGAATTATTCCATGAAAAAAGATAGGTAAAATTATATGTTAAACCCGGAATTACTTATGCAGATGAATTAAAAGGTTCGAATTATTTTGATATACTTTTCTTAAATCGAGAAAACGGCAAAAATACCAAAAATATTCTCCCAGTTAAGAGATTTTATGCCTTTTATTGCATTTTTAACCACAATTTTTTCGTGCCTAGGGGAGTGAATGCACAAATAAATGTCCTATACCCACAAATGGCTATTACTGGTTTTTAATAGTCTATGACAATTTTACTTATATTTTACAGCTTCAAATTTGACTTTTTTTTAAATATCTTGGTTTTTTGTAATTTTTTCTCGATTTTTCTCTCCTCTCCTAGAGTAAGGGAGTATCTTACTTTTCGCGACAGAGGCATATTCGGGCTATACCCTCTTTGGCCATCTCAAATCTGTCTGTTATGAAGGAGCATATGCCATGTAAATCTGTTCATAATACACAGCTATTCATAACAAGAAAATATCACTTTTATATACATTTAAATAGTTATCAAAAAATGTTGAAACATAAATAAAAATAGTATATTTTACCAAAATGTTTGTTAATTTTATTCTATTTTGAACGAAAGAATTGTTTAAATATAAGGAGTTAGTCCACAGTTGCTTAAAGTCTTAGCTTTGACTTCATTTAACCATTGAATTACAGATTTATCGATGTCTTCAAATTTTATTTATCTCTGATGTGAATATTTCTATTTTAATTAATATATTTTGCCACATATAAGATAGAATGTTTTAAATTTGTAAGACAAGAATGTATAAATATAAGAACATATCTACAAAAACTTAGTAGGTAATTTCTTGTAGTAGATAAGTCTCTTCTTAAGTAGGGGCGGATTTTAATGATCGTGGTATCTTTAGAAAGCTTATAATATGTACAATTGATTTGTAAAATTTTTATCCTTATATGGTGATCTTTTCCCGTCGAATTCGGAAAGGTAATATTGGCATTTAAAGCTTTAAAGAAAGATTAATTTTAAACTATTAGTAACAAAAATCTTTGTTTTACTAATTTTTAAGTTCATCTTCATTCTCATCAATGAATTCAATGCTCAAAAATTCAGGTTCAATTAATAATCATACATGGTTCAAAATATTTTAGTATTAATGATAAAATAGTTTAAAATTTATCTTTTTAAAAGCTTTAAATGCTTATATTACCTGGCCAAATTCTACGGAAACCGATAACCATATGCCGATAAAACTATACCAATAAATTTTATATATCATAAGTTTTCTAAAGTTACCAAGATCATTAAAATCCGCCACTACCTAAGAAGAGACTTGCCTACTTAGTATACAAGACATTAACAATAATAAAATTAAATTAGTACATTGTTAAGATTGTTAAATAATTATTATATTATCTTATAAAATCTAATAAAATATTTACTTCAAATTTATAATAAAGCTATTTTAGTTTATTAAATAAAAGTAAATTCAACAAATTTAGACAAATTACTGTTTTAACTAATTTTTTTATAATTTAATAAGATAATCGACATTCATTATAGTTAAATATAAAAACACAAAATTAAAATCAAATTGTGTTCTAAACCAAAATAATTGTGAATTAAATCTTAACCATTTGGTGAGAGAATGAACGACGGGTTATCTCCAAATTTTGCATACGTTTGATGAGCGCCGCATAACTGAAAGCAGAGATAACGATGAAAATCCAAAAAGAGAATGAGCCGATATTTTCAAAAGATAATTCGATCTCTCCCAGTATCAGTACCAAGGTCATCAGTGTTGCGTAGGTTACTGTTAGACCAAAGTGTTTTTTCCAGGCGCCAACTATACCGACCATACATAAGAAGATTAACACAATACAGGAGAATATCAGTAAAGAATGATTGTTCTTAAACTCTGGTTCTTCCAAAACTTCACCGGATAATACCAGGAATATTGAGCCGATTATTATTAGACTATTCAATACAATTAATACATATTTCAAGATTTGAAAAATTGACTCTAAATTAAACTCAAAACTTGATAATAAAACCATTTTTTATTAGCGTTTGTAAACAATTATTATTAACAATTAAACTTTTGTTTAATTTTTTTTATTAAAAATAACTTTGAAATCATTAAAACCAAAATCAAATAAATTTTAGCAAAAAAAACTTTATAACAATTATTCTGTTTTATCACTCAAAAATTGATTATGGTATTTGTTTAAATCGAGTTGATTAATGTAATGTTTAATAATACTTTCTACTTGATAATATATTTGTCAAATTATTATCAGTTAAATACAATAATCTATATAAAAATTTTAAACAAGAAAATATTAGATAAAGTCATTATTATAAAAAAGAATATATTCTGGAAAAATAATATCATATATGGAAAGGAAATTAGTCTAAATTATAGGAAATTACTTTATATAGTCATAACATCCTTTCATTGAAATAACAATATTTTGTTGAACAAATTTGGTCATGGCTTATTTGCCAATTAATTGGAATTTCTTTTATGATTTCATCAGCAAATTTATCAATAAAAATTAAGGGAATAAACAAACAAATACTCAATAAATTTATGTAAAATATCTAATCTCAAAAGCTGTAATGATAATTTGTCTTAAACTCTGGTTCATATAACGTATTGTCATTCAAACATTGAATATATCATATTTGTTCATAACGAGTTCCATACTGTCATCATTTGGTATTGTTTTAACTTTGCTATTATAAACTACATTATATGCTCTATAATACCTTCTGCTTGATAATGTATTTTTTTGTAAAATGAATATCATTTGAAGATTTAAGCAATTTTTTTGTATAAAAAAATAAAAAATTAGAAAATTTTAGATAAAAGTACTAAAATAGGGTTAATTATTTCCTTATAAAATAATTTCATATATGGAAAGAAAATTAGTCTGTTTTTTAGGAAATTACTTTATATAGTCATAACATCTTTTTATTAATTTTAGCAGCAATATTTTATAGAACAAATTAAGTCATGGTTTAGTTAACCAATTAATTAGAATTTCATTTATGATTTCATCAGCAAATTAATTATGAACAAATAAGGGAAAATGACAAACTAATACATTACTCAATCAATAATTTTAACCAGTTTGGTTTTGATCATTTGGCTAAAATTATCGGTTAGTTAAAATTACTCGGGAAAAGAAAGACTACTTATTTAATTGCTTTTTTTATATAGTTTTTGTCGCAATTTATATCATATTATTAAACTATTAAGTTATTTATATTTGATTTGAACTAATATATCGTTATAAATTTTTTTTAAAACGAATAATTATTTATTTGAGATTTACTTTCCCTTTATTTTTTTTAAATTTAAAAATAATATTAATTTTTTAGTTTAAATAATTAATTTGTATACAGGTTTCTAAGATTTTATTATCAAAATTCTTTTTTTCAATAAAACAAAATAAATATACGTTTATTTTGTTGTATTTTAAAGTTAAGCAAAAATTATTTGTATAGCTTTTTTGTATGCACTTCAATGGAATTTTGTTTTCATATTTAGTTAAAATTAACGATTTGTTAAAATTATTGGTTATTTAAATTATCGGTAGTTTTTTAACATTACATCTGTAGGAATATGGTTTTGGTTTTGAATTTGGATTAAAATTAACGGTTAGTTAAAATTATTCGTACTTAAAATTATCGATTGAGTACTGTGCTACATAAATTTATTGAAAATATAAATCATTAAAAGTTGTAATGAATTTTATTTAGTTTAATTAAATTCCAAATTAATTTTATATTTTATGGTCTTAAACCATTATAGTGTTTTAAATCTGTGTATTTAAATTAACTTTATTACAACAAAAGTTTTAAATTTCTTTGATTTTTATGAATATTAATTTTGATAAATTGTATACAGTACAATATTTAAAAAAATAATTCTACTTTAAATATAAAATTAGAAAACGTAATTGATAATATATAAAT
Organism: Galumna obvia; assembly: GCA_034695785.1. Classification (NCBI taxonomy): domain Eukaryota; kingdom Metazoa; phylum Arthropoda; class Arachnida; order Sarcoptiformes; family Galumnidae; genus Galumna; species Galumna obvia. The sequence continues at coordinate 6,863 of JAQFZM010002781.1, read as the reverse complement.
CAATATTATTTTTCACTTATTAAAAGCACTTGATTAATTAAATTAACAACCGAAGTAAAGTCTTAATTTAAAAAATATAATTTAAATTTTCCTTGAACCGGAATATTGAATGTTGAAGATGCAGAAAATTTTCTGAAAAATTTTTATTACAAATATATTAAAAGAAGTTATGATTAACTGAAGAATGAAAAATAACCAAACACATTTCTTTATGATAAATTTAACATAGAAAATCTTTTGATATTTAATAAACAATTAATTTTACAAACAACATATATATTAATTTTATAAATAATTAACATAAATAAATAGATATTTGAAACTTCATCGTTGATAATATTTTTAAAATGATTTTAAAATATAATAATTATTATGAATTATTACAAATATTTTACAATAATACAAAATATTTTTTAATATTATATAACGATTAAATTAATATTTCTTAAATATTATTATTAATTTAGTCAATTTCTTCATAATTTATAGTCTCATATTGTGAATAAGGAATATCCTCGTAATCATTATTAGAAGAATATAATGAATTTATTTTTAAACGAATACTTATATTTCTTAATTTAATTTTATCAGAATTTCTAATGAAATTATTTCCCTTGCTGAGTCTCTTTCTTAATCTAAAGATGATAAATATTGTAACAATAATTATTATAAATAAAACTACCATAATCAATGAAGCAACAAATTTATAAAAATACTTCGAGTAAAATGAATCTTGGTTAAAATTTTTTTGTTTATTTTTAATGATATCACAAATTTTAATAGCTGAAATATGGCCTGATTTACTTAGGTAACTATCATTTTCATTATTAGATATATAAACATGATCCACAATGACAGACGTACAACGATTTTCCCAATTATTTGAAAAATCTCCCAGAAGATCATTAGGAATATTTTCTTCATTAAATGGATTAAATACCCTAATATTTATTGCTAGTTTAAAATCATTTTTAAAATAATAAAATGGGGTTTCATTTTTATTTCTTGAAAATAAATTTTTGTTATTTATTTTCCAAATAAATTTGTCCTTGTTAGTTCTAAATATATAATTCTGGAATTGCTTTAAATTAGTATTGTTACAAATAAATTGACTTGTGAAGTTATATTCGTTTGGATAAATTGTCCTGATAATCCGTTTGTAAATATCAAATAACAAAATATAATCGCTCACATAAGAGCCATTAAGTTTTTCATATTCTTTTGCGTTTATTAAAAGTACTTGACCACTTATAATAGCAAGAAAAGGAAAAGCCACTCTTATATCTAAATAAAATTGGCTTGATTTAAAATTGAAATTCTCCTTGCTCACTAAAGTGGTAGATGTAAAGTAAGTTTCAGATGATCTAGAGACTTTTCTTGCGATTAATGCCAATGCTCCCGATGAAATTTTCAAATGTTCTTCGCTTTTAAAGGAACAACTAACTTGATCTTTAAATAATTCTTAATTATCAAGATAAATTTAAATATTAATATGAATTTATGTTTATATATTAGACTAAGTAATACTTACTCAGGCATGTCGTGTTTGACCCGAAAATATCCCATTTTTTAGTATTTAATACTGAAAAGTCATCTTCGAATAAAGTTTCACAAACAATATTGCTTGATAATATTTTTAAAATAATTAGAATTTGTAGCTTATAAGAGAGCTTGTTCATTTTATATTCTATTAAATAGTAATTGAGAAAAATATTATTAAATAGTGTAGTCAAGACTTTATCACAAAATATAAATGATTTCATTTATAGATAACAAATATTAATATTATTTAAAGGCATAATGTCTATAAAAGGATAGAACATCCTTGCTAGATCATAGTTAGAGTTTTTTAAAATTTCCTTTTGAGATGACATATCAAAGTTTTTTTAATTGATTGTAAGTTACTTATAATCTTATATCACTTAACCTCAAACCCAACTCTAAACATATCCTCAAATCTAAATCTATATTATAGACTGTAAAAGATTTAAATCTTTTTAATTAAACTTTATTTATTTATTATTATATATTTTACAGTTCTTTAATGTTTAACTTTCATGGAATATGTTTCAATTAAAAATTTTTTTTCATATTACCAAATCAAGTACTCTTTCACAACCTTTAGTAGCATTTCATCAACATTTGAGCTTGTTAAAATGTTTAATATAAATCTAGTTATTAATTTTTTAGATAGCTTGAATAAATTGATTTTGAACCAAATAAGAAAAAAAGAAAGAAAGAAAGAGAGAGAGATAGAGGGAGAAGGAGAGAGAGATTTCAGTTTTATATTAAATAAAACAAAAATTGAATAGAATATTCATGATTAGTCACAAATTGATCATTTTTATATAGAAAAACTTTTGAAGGCATTTAGTGACTAATATAACGATACTCTTAAACATTTTATTTATTATAACCTTATTTTTATTGACAATCAATAGATTCTCTAATAATTTTTTATTAGAAATACAATAATAATTTTCATAATCAATGAAAGGAACTTGATTATTTTATGTAAATACATTAATTGGGAAAACATATTTCTTGTTAATAAAATTTTTTATAAGGATATTTACAAGAATATTTACTGAGAATTTAAGGAAATTGCTTAAAATAGACATAACATCCTCTTATACTATTGCTAGAAAATATTTGTTAAGTAATTCAATTTATTATTTTATATTTGTTGCAAGAATAAATTGACTTGCTAAGATTAAATTAATGGCATCTTATATATATACAATAATTTTACTAGATATTTTGTTAAGATTTAAAACAGGTAATCTTCCATATTTATTGAGAATAATACAAAAATATTGTTTATTTTGACTATTATAATAATAATATCCTAAATAAAGTAAAGCATTTATGAGTAAATTTAATGTGAATTTATATATTGCTTATAACGGATTTAACTTCCTTTAGCAAATACAAGACTATTTAGCTTTGATAATAATTTACAATCCAAAAAAGGGCCCTTTTGGGGACCTCAAAATATGCATTCTCAAATACTATTACAAAATTTTTTATAAATTCATACTTTTACTAATCAGAATATATGAATGGCCCAATTCTATAGTAGCCTAAGTGTCAAACTCTTACTCAATGTTGAAAGCAATGCAGTCTATTCAATGCTTTCACACTTAGGCTACTATAGAATTGGGCCATTCATATCTAATATTTGACCTTTCATATTACGTTGTATCATGATCAAACTCTATTATAAAAAGATACTGACCAATGACTATCAATTATTGCTCACATTTTCATGCGCGCACTTTAAAAGTTTGGAATCTAAATAATAATATACACGTTATTGTTATAATTACACATTTATTCATATTTATTTCAAAGTTGTAATTTATAGCTGATTTATTTATAGTTGATTTATTTATATAATTTTAATTAAGGTATCAAATTTCACTGCTAATAATGATAATATGAGCTTATTCATTTTTATTTTTACATAAAATATTTTTAAAAAATTAATTTTACAAAACAATTAAAAATTTAATTTCATATAAAATCTATTAGTGTTTCATCATAGTCCTTTAATAGGCTATATTTCCTGTCAAAAGGTGCTAGAACATTTTTCATTTTCTCAATAAAATAAGTTAAATTACATTATACTAGATAAACATATTTTATGATATATTTTATTCTAGATAAACATATTATAGGAGTACTTTTGCTTGTGGAATATTAGTGATATTTGTTCAAAACAATTTTTAATAATCTTAAAGAAATGATAAAGTTATTTGAAATTTTGTAATTTAATCAAATAGAGTTGACTAAATTAATCCTCTAATATAAATTCATTTAAAAGTTCTTTCGTTGATAAACAAAATATAAAGATTATCTGAATATATCTTAATTGTATATCAATAAATTTTCTGATAGTTAATTAGCTAAACAATAATAATTTTTATAATTTACTAAATGATTTAGAACATTTTAGTTAATACATTATTATAGATAAATAATTTTATTGATAATAGAATTTTATATAAGGCAAGAATATTTAGTTATATTAATAGAAAAATACAGTTTGGGTCAGTACCTGCGCAGCTTTTAAATTAGCCCTTTCTTTAAAGGTGAAAGAGATATCGTTTTCAAATAAAAACATTAAAAACCTGGATAAACCTGGATATTATTAAGAAAGCTATTTTAACCATTTAAATTATTTGTTTAACAAATTGTCATAATAATTTTAGAGCCCGTGTTTATTCAGATTTATAATGTTTTTATTTGAAAACGATATCTCTTTTACTTTTTAAGAAAACGGCTAATTTAAACTTGCATAGGTGCTTATCCACCCTGTATATTAAATAGACAAAACTATTTAAAACAATATTTTATTTGATTGCTAGGACATTTATGATTATCATTTAATATTAACATTATCGATAATGATAACATTATTTTTGAATTTATAAAGATTTCAAAAAATAGGAAGTGTTTTAACTAAAAAACAGATTTTTTTATAAATAGAAAAAATATATCTTATCTATATTTCCGTTTCTATTTTAAGAGATACTGGCTCACATGAATACTAAAATGCGTACTGAATGGAGGGAAAATATGCCTTTTTTTAAAATAATGTCTTAATTAGATAACGGAGATAAAATATATTTACGTATATAAGTAAAGGAAGGTTTAGGACATTCTATACTCATGTTTAGATTTTAAAATTTCAACTTAAAGGCAAATAAAATTTTACACATTTTAAAAAAAATACCCGAAACCAGTAGTTGTGTACCACCTATACCCCTAAAAGGATTACTGTATTTTGCGCATACAATTGATCAAGAAGTAAATATCCAATATTCATAACTACCTCAGCTGACACAAAAGATTCACTAAATCAAATTTTTGATAAATTATAAAAAAAATTCATAATGAAATGTCAACAAAAATTGATTTATATCGAACCAAGGCTGGCTCTATCACACTATCGATGTGTCTTTCAAAATTGCTCATGTAAATCCAGTCCGATATTTTAGCCTGGACTCAGAAAATTTAACTGGCTATTGCATATATTAGCTTACATACTCGGCAAACTTTACTGTCTTTAATATCAATTTTTGAGGTTATCTCAGCTAAAATGTGAATATCACATCTATTGATAAACTTAAGGAACTAAATAAATGAATTAAAGTTGAAATAGAGGTAATTTTTAATGAAAATAAAAGATCGTCATATTTCTTATTTAAAAGATCTTGAGTCACGTGATATTATATAACGAATGTCATTTTGAAATTACAATTCATTTATCTTATAATTTCATCTATTCATGGTTGAAATTAGAGTTAGATATGTTAAGGAAATTACTAGCAATTAATATTTGAAAAAAGACATACTTTCCCCTCACTCTGTAAATGATATTTGTATTTGTTTTGAAGACAAATACATAAATAACATATTACTCAGTAATTATATTTAAACATTAAATATTTTTCACAGCAAAACTTATTTAAAATTTTTAATTACATTTAATGTATATAATCAAATTAATTTTATAGATAGTTCAAATAGTGATAAATTATTAAATCACTTTTTAAAACCTGTAATTTATTCCATTTTATTTTCTTTATGATATTTAAAATTAATTTTTTAATAAATGGAAGAGTAAGTTTTTAAATTTTTATTTACCTATTTAATTTAACATCAAAATAACTTATTATTGAATTATGTTTTATATCTTTTATTTGCTTTAAAAATAAAATTAGTGAAATGTCAAGTGATTTCACTACACTCGTTCAATGATATACCTGGTTTTTAATGAATTTATAGTTAAGTTTATTTCAAATATTTTTACATACTCACCACTGATCTACATTAGTTTATAAAGTTTTGTAGTTAGAAACCTATGTTACCCTTTAAGAATACAGTTAAGTATAGCAATAATAAATCTTTAAATATTTATTAATTTTATATATATTTTTAATAAAATATTTAGTTAATTATAACAGCACTGTAATTTTATCATAAAAATATTATAAGATTTACAATTATTATTGTCAGGGCATGTCAGTTGCTATGGATATTGGTTTTCATAGCATATTTAAGGAAAAGCAGAGTTAATAAATTTGGGTAAATGTCACAAATGGGTAAAGTCGATGGGTAAGAAGTGGCTAGTATGAGGTATCTAGCGGAGTTGCCTTTTGACATAGCCTGATTATTGTGTTACAAATTATTTTTGAAGATGAGTCATAATTTAAAGATTTTTCTAAATATAAAGTCTTTCTCAATATAGGGAGAATAAATGCATTAACGGGAATACAATTTTAAAAAAATTCTATTTCTTGACCGATTTTAATGATCTTGGTGTCAAATTGAAAGATTGTATGTCCTCTATCAAGCATATATGAAAAATAATTAAAAATTATCTTACTTGGAAATGCTCTCTACAGGCCGATGGAATTTGATAAAAAGAAGACCATGGTTAGAATCTTAGTCAAACTGAAACTAAATCTGTAATAAAATGTGCGTATGACTACTCTAACCACCTAAAAACAATGGTCAAAATCTTTGAAAGCTATTTTAAAAAAGCTTTCAAAAGAATAATTTATTTTAAACTTTTGCAGGATGAAAACAAATGTTTAATACTGATGAGTAATACAAAATGTTTATAAAATCACTATTGATTTTATATGAGTTGAAAATTATTTTACACTTTCTATATAATAATAATGATAAATGATAATCTTGCTAAAGCTTAAAATATTTCGTTCTTTTGAAAGCTTTTTAAAAACAGCTTTTAAAAATTTTTACAATGGTTTTTGGGTAGTTAGAGGGCCATACGCACATTTTGATTACAGGTTAAGATTCAGTTTGACTTAAAGATTTTTACCATGGTTGGT
>JAQFZM010002780.1:0-12615 GCA_034695785.1 Galumna obvia | reverse complement strand
ATTAAGTATACGTAAAATAAATAAGATATAAATAAAAAATTTTATATTTTTTACTCGCTATATAAAATTAATTACTATATTAAAAGTATGGAAAGGCGAAGCTCTACTAATGACTCTACTAATATTGAAGCATATTGATTTTAAATTTATTTATTTAAAATATTTAAATAATAATTTTTTATAAATATTTCCTCTTGATTGACAACTGTTGGGATCAACTTTATTTTTAAAAAAATTGTAAATAATTTTATATGTTTATTCTTTTAAAAACAATCTAATGATTTTTATTTAACAAAAATAACACTAATATTTGTTGTATAAAAATTTTTGTTATATTAACGATGAATAATATTGTCAGTAAAATTTGAGCTCCAACCTAACAACACATAGACCTAAGGTGTTTCTCTATATTCTAGGGTAAGGGTCGAAAAGGGTATCAAATTTAAACATTGAGATCGGGAAGGGTCATAATTTTAAAGAAAATATACCATTGAAACCCTTTATATTACTGAATTGCATAGAAGGTATATTTATTCATATCGGAATAAAATTTTATAACTAAAAAAACTTTATTTAATTTAGATTATCATTGATTAACCTCTGATCATGTTTAAATTTCAAAATAAATGTTAAATTTTCTAAAAATTAAGATTTTATTGATTTTAAAAAACAATAAATTATTTGTTGAAAAGATTATTGTTATTAAGGATTTATAGGGCACACATTTTAAGTGTAATGGTGAGGAATTACTTCTAAAGGTTGGGAAAAGGATGTTCTTTTTAAAATATTTAAGGGTTTTAGAAGGATTAGGTCGAGACAATTAAGAAAATTTGGAGCATTAATCGAAAAATTCATCAATTAATTATAGCAAATTAAAAAAATATATTTTTTTCATTCACAAAATTACCTTATCTAAATTATTTTTTGTATATATCTTTTAATATAATTTATTTTAAGTTCTCCTCTACTCCATAAAATTTTAAATTGATTTTGAATATATATTATTTAAATAATTGTTTTAAAATTACCCTCTAAAAATTTTAGTTTTATTTATGTAATTTAGTAAAAAAAATATTTTCTAATGAATTAGTTAATTAACACCAAAACTGATTTATTTATAACACTTTAAATTTTTATTTAAACAATTTATTAAATAAAATTTATAAATAATTTAATTAAATTATGCATAAAAAAATTTTAAGATCATGTAGTGGTCCGCTTAATTGTGGTTTATTAGAACTTTTGAGGTAATTATTTAAGGTTTTCTGTCGGTCATCCATTTCACAAATAAAATGTACAGATATTGGAAAACCTAAGATGAAGGCTCCAAAAGGCGTCAACAATTGCTTGCTTGATTTTCTGTCATTTGGAACTAATATTTTAGCTCTTATAATATGTGTTTAGCAAAAAGGTTGTTCAGTTTAATGTCCTCTATATATACAATCAAAGATAAAAGGGGTTAGAGTCGTTTTTTCTCGATTAATTCTTAACTGATAGGATTAAAAAAATTCCTTGAAATCCCAACTATGGAATTTTCCTATGATTATTAAATACAAACAAATATTTTGTATCTAGTTCACTTTTCCTTAAAATGAGTGGTGTCAATTGTTCAGAAATTAGATAAGATATTTCAATTATTTTAAATTCATTTAAGAGATAATCAAAATTAATTCGACAGGTAAGTTTTTATTTTTAAATTGTCTTATCATTTTGGTAAATATAAACTTGCAAAATTCAAAATTTTGAAAATTCGATTTGATCTTATTCAGTTCTCACTTGGTTAATTTTAATGAAACTTAAATAATTAATGTAAAACAAGTAACTTTATCAATCTATAAAGATTTAGAAAAATAACTCAGTTGAATCAAAAATTATTGGTAAAAATGTAATTTTCCATGTTAAATAAAAATTGAATAATTACTTATTATGAATAGGGTATATAGGTTAATAATATTTATTATGGAAAATTAGCTTATCGTCAATAATTATTGATTCAATTGAGGTATTTCTCTCAAACATTAGAGATTAATAGTTATTTATTTTACATTAAATATTTACGTTTCTTCAAAATTAACCAAGTAAGAACTGAATAATATCAATTTGAATTTTTAAAATTTTGAAATTTGCAAGGTTATATTTTTCAAAATAATAAGAATATTGAAAAATAAAAATACACCTTTCGAATCAATTTTAATTATCTCTTAAATAAATTTAAAATAATTGAAATATCTTATCTAATTTCTGAACAATTGGCACCACTCATTTTAAGGAAAAGTGAACTAGATAAAAATATGTATTTGTATTTTATTAATCACAGGAAAATTCCTTAGTTGGGATTTTAAGGAATTTTTTTTATTCCTATCCGTTATGAATTAATCGAGAAAAAACGACTCTAAGCCTTTTGATCTTTGATTGTATACGAAAAAATATAAGGTCCATGTTATCATGTTAATATTTAAAAGTTCCTATGGAAAATATTTGGTTTTCTATTTAAAAGAAGTCCTGAAATATTCCTTTATGTTCCTAAATTATGGTATAGAATTTGTTACTTTTACTGGAACTAAATATATATAATTTCCTATGAAACATTTTGAAAAATATCGTTAATCTCAATCGTAAATATCGATAATAATTTTTTGAATTTAAATATTCTTTTATAAATAATTAAAAATTAATAAATAGAATTATGAAACCATTTATTAATTTAATGGAAACTTTTAATAAAAATTATATTTTATCCACAATTTCAAGAATTATTAAATTAATAAATTATAAAAATGAAAATATTTTATCCATTGTGAAACTTGTTAATTTATTTTATGAATTAAAAACATAAAATTTCATAAACATATGAAAATAAAATTAATTAATTATTAAATATATAGAATAATACTACTTCAATAACAAATAACTAAATTTGTTAACTAGTTGAAAACATAAGGGTTTTAAATTTGCATATAAAGGAAATTAGTTTCGCAATTTTTAAAAAAAATATACATGTAAACCCTTAATATCCCTGTATTTTATAAAAACTTCTTTTTTCATATCTTCATTTTTAATTAAATTTGATTATCTTTGATTAACCTTTTATCATGTTTAATAAGTAGTGAGGAATGTTCTCGGTCAGATTCCAAATACGACAGAATATAACGCCGAAATTGAGAAATTATTATCGGTCAGATAAACTAGTTTACCGAAATTGACAAAAATTTCAAAAGGATTGTGTGAAAATTTCGAAAAGACCTCAAATAAAAGTACAATTGTGTTCAAAAAGTTACTTTAATATCAATTCTAAATCATCTTTGATACTTCTAATAATATTTTTTATTAATTTATTACTCTTGTATATATTCCAAAAAAATTATATTTAACACAAAATAACAATTTTACAAAAAATTTATAAATATAAATATTTTTCATATTATCTTCTCCATTTTTATAAAATTTCAATATTTCATTGAATATCTAATTGTTAAATATATTAAATATAATTAATTAATTTTTTATTATTTACAAATTAGTTTTAAGTCAGTCGATATGTGTTTTTATGTTTCTCAATATAATTAGATTAGAAAAATAGGCATGCAAAATTTTAAAATTTAAAATTTCTAATTGATTTTTATTATAAAACTACTCAAGCAATTTTTATTATATTTTAATTAAGTAAATTATTAATTGAGTTGTAATAGTAGGGACAAAAAAATTTCCGTGCGCAACCCTTGAGGGTATATTTATACTATTTTCGCAGGTTTTCATTCATTGGACCGAAATTTACCCCCAAATTTAGGTTTTAGTCTACTATAAATTTCATCTGACCGAATATGACTTCTGATTTAAAAAAAATTGTAAATCTCTAATGGTTTTGGAAGAATTGGGCCGAAAAAAATATGAAGCATTAAAAGTTCATCAATACAAAATAAAAATTTAACAAAATATAATTTTTTAATTCACAAAACTAACTTATCTAGATTATTTTTTTAAATATCTTTTAATGAAATAATTTTCGTTGGTTCACTTACACAAAAATTATTTACTTGATTTCAAAGATATATTATTTAAATAATCGTTTTAAAATTACAGTTTATTAAATTTTTGGATTATTTACCTTTTAATTAAAAAAATTTTTCTTTAATTAGTGAATTGAGACCAAAATTGATTTATTTATAGCACATTTAATTTTTATTCAAACATAATAAATAAAATTTATTAACAATTACATTAATTTATATTAAAAGAAATTTTAAAGTCCGTTAGGACCATCACTCTTTAAAATATAAACTTTTTTATAGAAAAATTTTTTAGTTAATAGGGACCACATATCTTTCTTATAAAAGGCTTTTAGAAACTTAAACATATTTTTAAAAATTTTATCAAATTCATATGAATACCTTTTTTGAGAATTAAAACTTAAATAATTTTAAGATAAAATTATTCAAATATTACCCCAAAAATGTAATGATTATTGGTTTGCCTCAAACTTTGTTTCTTTATTTGCATCAAATTATGCAATATAATGAAATTTATTGTAATTGATACTTTCAAACATTTGATAAATATAGTGAATAGCGTTTCGCAATATTAATTAAGAGAAATAATTTTAATACAATATATATTTTTGTTGTTCAAATAATAATTTACTGTTTAACCACTATTGAAATGCCAGACAATTTTAGGACATTTTACTATTTAAATGTTTTAATTATTAAAAATTTCCAGATTCTTCAGTCAATAAATCCCAAAATTTTTAAATTAAAACTAATTAATTCCCATTCATTAGTAATTCCGATGCAATTGATTAGTAAGTATAAATTATTGGCAGTTGATGTACACCTATCAAAATCAATGGACAATTATTTATTTCTTAATATATTTCATTCTTCAAAAATTTTCAAATAAATTATCAATCTTAACTTTTAAAGATTTTCAAAACATTGGTTGATAGTAGGAGTCAAGAAATGGAATTATCTCTTTGACAGTCAGGTCCTCAACGGTATCCAATAGAGACATTTTCTTAGGTAAATAATTTGAAAAAAATTCATCGATTTTTTGTTTTATATTCAGATTTAATTGAAGTTTACTGGAATCTTTGAGGAAATTATTTATTGACGTGGCCATTCGTTACAATATAACGAAAGATACTCGCTTCAAGCTATATTTTTTTTAACATTAAAGATTTAAGTCTTTTAATGAGATATTATATATATAATGAGATATAATATATCAACAAATATGAAAACACAAACAAGTTATCAGTTTAATTTCTAATTTCAAAATAATTTAACTTTTATTGGCATGGAACAAAATCGTGATTATTTTACGTTATTTGGTTTCAACAATAAATGCAATAATAAAATACAGTGTAAACTCTTAATAACGAATGTCGATATAACGAATACCTTGCTATAACGAAAGTATTGTTAAAAACAGGGGACCAAATAGACATTTACTATAAAAATTTCACTCTTCATAACATACACTTGTGTGCAATATTAGTGACACTGGTTTTCTTCTATTTTCTCCTAAAATAATTATGAGAATTAAATTTTTTAACCCCAAATATGGTTTTGTTGATATTTTATGAATATAGAAAATCTTTAATTTATCTTGTCAATTTGTGGAATTATTTAATATTTTCTAAAGAGTCGTATATTATAAATATTTTAAAATATATTTTTTATATTTTAAAATTTTTGCAAACTAGATAAAAAAATAAGCCGATACGTGTATTTTTGTTTTTCATATTCTTATCTGTTTAGATAAAATAAGCTTGCAAGTTTCAAAATTTTGAAAATTCGAATTGATCTTGTTCAAATTTTACTTGGTAAATCTTATTGAAATTTAGTTTTTAAATGAAAACTAAAATACTTTATTATTGTACAAAGTTTTAATTAAATATCTCAGTCCAGTCAATAATGAATGGCAATAATGTAATTTCTTATATAAAATTTATCATCTATTTTATTCATCAATGAAATAAGTATTCATTCAAATTTTAATATGGGAAATTACATTTCCAATAATTTTCGATTTAAGTAAGATATTAAACTGTAATTTTGTACAATCATAAAGGATGTTGTTTTACATTTAAATACTAAGTTTCAATAAAATTTATCAAGTAAAATTTAAACAAGATCATTTTGAATTTTTAAAAATTTATAAATATTACATAGATTATTTCAAATTTAGGGAAGTTTATTTTTGAATTGCTTCTAAATGTTTAAATATTTTTTTGAGGAATTTTTGCAAAAAATTCTAAGATCATCTAATTTGTAAATAAAAGTGAAACCATTATTTTATCTATCTTCTCTAAAAAGAAAATTCGATTGATTTTAAACAAAACCCGATAAAAAGGATGTTTTTCGTATATTATGATTAATTTATATAGTTTATTGGAGACTTTTTAAACAAATAGGCTAATAATTATTTGTTTGTATAAGCTTTCTCAAAACCAATAACGGAGAAATTAGTATTTGAAATGAACTTGAGAAGTACTGAACTCAAAATCATAATAAGATGGACATAGAATTTATCATTTGATTAAAGTAAAATAATTGAAGGAATTAAACTCTTTTAATCATAATCGAGAGCTTGATTATTACATTATTTATCCCTTAAATTTCTCGTTTCTAGGTAACCTTTAAAGTAATTTAGATCGAAAAAATTATTAACCAAATCACAAAATAATAAGTGATAAATGAACTATTAGAAATCTCAAAGATAAATTAAATTTGTTTAGTTGAACATAATTTGTTCATGTATAGAAACCTTTTAAGGATATTAATATCTTTCTCTAATTCGTTTTGTATAATATGAATTTACACTTCCCTAAATTCGAAATAATCAATGTTATATGTTAAAATTTTGTGCGAATGGCTACTTTCTCACCCGAATATCGAGCCTCAAAACTTGCTATAAATTCAAAGTTTAATGAATGAAATATGAATGAATTAGAATTACCCTTTCCAAAATAATGAGATTAATCGTTTTAGACCTAAGTCACCCATATATTCTCTATGGGTTGCATAAGTTCATTATACTCATATTTCTCATTTTCACAAGTATACTCTAATTCATTCATATTTCATTCATTAAAGCTTGAATTTATAACAATGATGATGTCCGATATTCCGGTGAAAGAGTGGCCATTCGCACAAATTTTAACATATTTCTATTTTACAAACCAAGCTGAATATCATGATATATGAAATTTTTCAATATGAGAGGATCAGTTGCATAGACTTCCTATTTAGTATAAATAGATTATGAAGTATAAGATATTTCAAATCTATTTTTGGTCCATTTATATGTGTTTTATTTTCAATAAAACAATTATCTATAAACTTTTTGTTTTTAAAAAAATTAAGCAAAAGTTCTGAAACATTTTTATCAGATTTGAACTCTTAATAGAATTCATCGAAATATACATTACTATCAATAGTCCACTCATTACTTGATTTTAATATTTCTTCACATTTAGATCTCTTATTAGGTAATATTGAAATCATTTTTTAAAATTTGTTTTATAATTGAATTCATAAATGATTTCTGAAACTTTTCAGATCAAAGAGTTGTTTAACAATAAAACCTAGACTATAAATATCAGATTTTTCATTATATAAAGTTTAATCTGAATCGGGATCATCAGGGTCATCTCCCCGAAATTCAGTAACTATGTAATTGATACTCCCAACACTCTTGGTATTTATGCTGTTCTATATTACTTTAGATAATCCAAAGTCACAAAACTTCAAGAATCTGCCATTACTTCCATCGCTGACCAAAACATTTTGTGGTTTAAGATCTCTGTGAAGGATAGAAGTCGTCGAAGAGTGTAAATGGTTTACATATTCTATCAATTCGACCAACAGTTGAGTTTTACATAATTGTAATATATTATTGAATTATTTTATATTTTCCCTCTAATTTATTGATTGAATTAATTATTTGCTGTAAGTTTTGTGAACACAATTCCATTGGAATGTAAAGAAATGTAACAAATTGACAGTCAATTAATTTTTGCTTCAGCTCAGGAATTCATATAATTTATTAAATATTTGTCACTCAATTTAGTCATAACTGAAATTTCGTTAAGCATTCCTTAACTTAATCTAAAAAAGCAATTATATAATTTAAAATTAATATAAATATTAAAAATTAATTCTAATATAGTATTGAATTGTTTTATATTTTCCCCCTAATTTTTTGATTGAATCATTTAATTGATTTAAGTTTTGTGAACACAATTCAATTACACTTAAATCAACTTTTATTTCGAACATCTCAACATTTATTTCGATTTCATTGTTGGATCTCAAATCATATATCGAACTTTGAAATAATTATTTCGATTTTCTTTAAAAATAGTAAAAAATGCCTTTGACTGACTCTATTGTCAAATCAGGGCAAAGTCAATGCTGTAATAATGCTTATGAAATGTTCTAATCATTGTAGGAAACAAAAAATATGTTGATCACTTTTCTGTTTGACCACTAATTCTCGGGATTTTGACCTCAGAAGTCAAAATTTTTACCGAAATTTTCAATTAAATTAAAAGTATGTTTCGGTGAATTCTGAGGCCAAAATCCCGAGAATTAGTAGTCGGACAGAAAAGTGGTCAATATTTTTTTGTTTGTTTCGATGAATAGAACACTTCATAAGCAGTATTACAGCATTGATTTTGCACTGATTTTATGATAGAGTCAGTTAAAGGTATTCACTACTATTTTTTAAGGGAATTCGAAATAATAGTTTCAAAGTTCGAAATATGATTTGAGATCCAACAATGAAATCGAAATAGATGTTGAGATGTTCAAAATAAATGTTGATTTTAGTGTAAATTTAACCTTAATTTTGTTGTACCCATAACGGCATTCTCTTTATTCCTTGGTTTTTATATAGTGTTTACTTCAATATCTGAAGTAATCATTTATGGTATTCCGAATGCAGTTTTAAACTTACTTTTATTTTACTATATTTGCAACATTTGTTTCATAAAAATATTAGTCTTTTATATCTTATGTCTGTATCTAAAGATAAAAATCAAACGATTGAATGAAATTCTATTAAAAAGAATAATTCGCCGATTCCTAAATATTAGAGAAATTCTTCAATCATTTGATTCATTTTTTTAGAGATTAATGAATACAACTCCAGTTTTTGGTCGATATTTTTGTTTACATTTTGGTTATTGGGAGGACTCTTAACTTCATTACTATTTTATATTCCAATATTTATTGACATAAACCTAATTTTAAGAATTTTCTTTATTTATTACGCAATAACTGCTCAAGTTGCTTTGCATTTTGTAATGTACCAAGCTTCTTCTATTAATTATTGTGCGAAAAATTTTTATAAATTATTGAATTCTTTTTTAATTCATCATAATAAACGTTTTACGAAAAAATTTTCTCATTTAATTTTCATTAATATTAAAGTAAGTTTATATATTATCAAACATTTAATTGTAGGATAAATTATTTAGGTGAATACCCTAATTGAAAGAGTGGCTGAGGAAAATGTGGGTTTTTCGTGTATGGAATTATTTACTATTAATTACTTTTATTACTCAGAAGTAAGTCTTAAAATTATTGTTATTATAATAAAATTTTATTTTTTAACAGATTATTGGGTCGTTATCTATGTATTTCCTTAAAATAATTGAAATGTCCAAGAATCAAAAAGATTTTATCTAAGAATATTAATTTACTAAAATGTAATTCTTCACATATTAAAATTATTCTTGTCAATTATTAATACAAGCACCTAATGGAAATATCTATCTCAGTCCCATCGACAATGAATAACTCAAGAATGCATTAATCAATAATAATTCTACAAATATATTTTAAACAAAAACTTACCAATTTTGTTTTTCTAAAATATGATTTTGAAAAAACATTTATTTATTAAATTTAAATTTTTAAAATTTGATATTTTTGAGAAAACATTTATATTTTTTCAAAATTATGAGCTATATAAAACATAATAACGTAGAAAAATTTTGGTAATAAATTTAACAAAACAATAATTAATTGCAAGTTAATCTTAGCCTCCACTACCATTTTCCCTTGAGTTTACCTAAAAATATTTCTGACGTAATTCATGTATGTCATATATGATTTTAATTAAAAAATTTAAGCTAATCTCGAATATTAAACAAAATTATAAATCATAGTGATGGTTTTTAATCTATTTAACTTTAAATAATTTTTAGAATATTATTTAGAGATCGAGCTTTTCCAATTTTTCTAAACCATACCCTTCCCGAACCCTTTGAACATTAGAAATTAAAAACCCTTTCCGAATCTTTCGTAGATTTCCAAACCTTTACCACTTGAAATGTATACCCTTTAAACCCTTAATAATACAAATATTTTTGAGTAATTGTTTATTATTTTTAAATGAATGCCAACCTTATTTTTGAAAAAAAGTATAAAAATTAAGCCATCTTTTGAACCTTAAATCATGAATTCCGATCCGTAAATCTAAGTCAATGAGTGAAACAAATACAGTATAAATTTTTATATTAGGTTATATTAAATTATATTACCTCGATATAACCAAGGTTTGAATCCTCAAATAAGCTTAAATCTTTCTATTTAAGAGTTTAGAGGGGACTTCAAAAATTGAATCTCAGTGAGCTTTGGTATAGAAAAAACAGTTGTAATATAGCTTAGATTAGAAAAACATTTGGAATAGACCTTAGGCTAAGAAAAAACCGTTTTATAATAACTTATTTATACAGTTGAAAAACTGTTTGATTAAAGCTTAGTTTAGGAAAACCGTTAGACTTAAGCTAAGGTTAAGAAAAAACCGTTGAAAAAATTACAAAGGGGTGAGGAGCTTAGTATTAATCTAGTTTAAGATAGCAGTTGAATGATAAATTAGATAGGGATAAAGGGGCCTAAAGTTAAGCTTAGGTTAGACATTAATCTATAGTAATGGATAAATTCGTTACAACAATAGAAATTATTTTTAAAAATTTTACTCGTTATATTTCACTATAGCATAAATAATGAAAAATTTAACAAATAAATTTTAAAATTTTTGTTTGCAAAACATTGTCACGTGATTTAGCATCAGGTTTGTTTACAAACATTGTCACGTGACTGTCACATGACAAACGTAAGATTGACATTTCATTGTTACAACAACAAAAAATTTTTACAATGAAAAAAATTTTCAAAATATTTTTGAAAAACTGAGGCTATATGGTAGGGGTACTACTGTCGAATGAGTATTAACTCAGATTATAAAATATAAGCTTTTGACTAATATTTAAAATTAAATAACAGATCGGCCAAAATCCGATTGCGAGAAACCTAGAGCCAGAGCTCAAAAATCTACTTCGGCAATCAGTGTACCAAACTGTGAACCCAATGGAGAATATTCACAATTGCAGTGCCATTCAAACAATAGTTGGTGTCAAATTTGGAAAAGAATAACAAATCCTTTATTTTTAAAATTATAATTAAATTGCTAAATTTGAAACGAAGCGGACGGAACACATGTGAGTCAATCCTCACAAAATTTAACGTTTTGTTCAGTTGATTTTCAGAAGAATATCTAATAATTAGTGAATATTTTGTTATATTCAATGTTTTTATCAATAGGTTTTATAAAATTTAAAATCTTAACATGGTTATTTTTTAAAATATATTTTTTAAAGATTATTTTGAAAGCTTAGAATAAATATATATAATTAAATTAAGTTTTAAGTGATTAAAATAACATTTAAAGTCTCTTTTACTAAATAAATACAAAGTACTCATGAGATCGTTTCACATTATTAAAAAGTATGACTTTAAAGCCATAATGGTTTTCATTGAATTTAAATTTTTAGGCATTATTTCGTTTCACCACTATTTTTCAGTGAAATAATTAATTAATTACAGTTTTCTCATTGAAATTAACGCTCTATTCATAATAGAGGATGAAAATATAACTAAAATTATTCAAAACTGAGAGATTTTTACAGTAAATTAATTCACTATAAGGAGAGGTTTTAACATTATTTATATAGCCCGTCCGCCAAACTATCATTAATTGTTAACAATACGTAGCTTTTCACAGTAGGGATATTTACAACTGGGAACATCTACTGTATTATATAAAAACAGTTAATAATCATTTAAGTGAAAAATAATATTTTAAAAATATAAAATTATTATTTTTTTGCACCCTAATTTGGTGGCCAATTTAACAATGTTTAAATTTAAAAATATTATTTTTGTCTTACCAACCATATATCAACCCTCAATTATACAGTCATTATCAAAAGATGAAGGAATAATTCCTAAAACGGCGTTGCTTATTTAACTGGGTTAGAGTACGAATTTTCAACTTAAATTTATATCACAGGTTTATTAGTTATTCTAATTTAGAAAAAGTATAAAAGTTTGAAAATAATCATACAATTTTTAAAATTTTCATGTATTTTGGAAAACATGATAAAAATCACCCTAAAATTTTACTATTTTACCAAGGTTTGCCAGTGTATAATTTTGATTAACGACTTTATTTTTAAAATTCCAACAAAATGAGTAATTTCTATATTAAATAAAGTATAATATCCAATAAACAGAATTGGAATATCTTGCTAATAAATCAATTGAA
>JAQFZM010002779.1:0-12616 GCA_034695785.1 Galumna obvia | reverse complement strand
TTTACATAGTTATAAAAAATAAGTTGAGGTTCAAACGATCCCTTTTCTGAAATGTGGTAATCAATGTCTTCAACGAATTTTAATTTATCATGAAATATTCTAGGTTTATTTAAATTTATAACATTTATTTCATTAATATGGACCACGTTGCCATTACGGATGGAGTCATATTCATATTCATAAGAATTCAATGACTATATTGAAGTTAAATAAAAATATTTAATCCAAAATAACAATATAAAATATAATTTATTTTAAATAAATTATAGTAAAATACTAGTATTAATTGTATAAATATAATGAAAAGTTCCATTACTTTTATTTATATTTCCATTAATTATAAAATTTCCACAAATACTTTCACTATAACTTCAACTAAATCTTCTGTCCCGACCAGTTTCCATAGTGGAGTTTTAAGTGTACTCTAATTGTGATTTAGATTAAAATTTATTTTCTAATTTTAAACAAGAAATGTGGACAAAGCCATAATAAATACATTTATTAGCATAAAATAATTTAAAAAATGCCTTAATTTTTCAATTTCTAAATATTTCATTGATATGAAGCAAGGATGGGCAAGGTCAACGAGCCTAGTGGGGAGGTACCCACAAATTTTTTGCCAGGGGGGTTTGAGGGCATTTTTAAAATCGAATTAATAATGCCTAAAATAGGTTTAAACGACTAAATATGACATTTTTCACCATATTTATATCAAATTTAGTTTATTTTATTAGAATTAATGCAAAAAACTATAATATTTTGACAAAAAAGGCATTTTTATAAAATTTTCAAAAAAATTAGAAAAAAATATAGCGTAAAAATTTTGATGATTTTATGCCTTTTTACTAACTTTTCGGTTATTTTTCTTAAATATTACAGCTTTGTGTCGATTTTTCACTCAATTTTTTCTCATATTTTGCCAAATTTTTAAGGGGAGGGGGTTTACCGATCTTTTTCCGAAGGGATGGTGGTGCCCTCTGGTACCCCCTTGCCCATCCCTGGATATAGAGATGGGTTGTAGATCTGTATAATTAACTAGAATAGATATAGTTAACAAAGTTTATATAAAGTAATAATGGTTATACAAACGAACTACCACATTTATATTAATATCTTATGAGTAATAGAAGTTTGAAAGTCACAGGAGTTGTGAAAGTCTTAGATGAGAAAATCACATGAGTGATAAAAGTCACAGGATACAACTTTTGTTGATAACTATAGTAAATAAGTTAGTAAAAATATTGTAATAATTCAAAAGCAATAATATTCATATCTTATTCAATGTGTGAAAATATATAAAATATAATATATAAAAGTTATAATAAAATATAAAAAATATAATAAAAATATAGAATTAAAAATAAATATAATACACAATATGCGTGTTTTTCTTTTAAACATTTTCATTGTTTCCATTATTTTAAATAAAACCATTAATTTATGAAAAATTTTTCAAATAATAATATTCAATTAAAAATAAATATAATTACTTTTGTATTTACTTTAAGAAATTATACTAATTATCTTAATTTGAATATTTCTTAAGTATTTTCTTTAATATCATTATTGGCTTTTGCGTTAATGATTATAATATCTATAAATAATATAGTATTTAGAAGTATTTTTTAAATAAAACAAAAATTTAATGTAAATTTTTACAAAATAATGGAATCAATTGATGTAAAAAAGGTGTTGCCGAAAGATATTTGTATTAAATCATTAGACAATCATTTGTATAAAATTGGTTTGTCTTTCAATAATTACACTAACGACGAATCAAAGAGAAGTCTGAAATTCATTTACAAACCTATTGTTATCGTTTCAGTACTTATTATACAAATAATCAAATGTATTATTAATCTTATATTCACTGAAAGAATACTTTTCGTATATAACGGAGACTTCGCACGAATTCTTGGCGTAAGAATTCATTTTAATATTTTGTTAATAATAATCTCAATATTTAGTATCAGTTCGCAAATCATTTGGTTCTTGAATTTCATTCACAAAATTGAGCCAACATTTCTCCACCCTTTTAAGATGATGTCGGGTCAAATTCCTCCCAAAGAAATGGGAATAATTGACACAAAAGAATTGTTGGCACTTCTTAAAAGAACACGTCTATCGTTTAAATTAATTAAAATAAATTGCGAACAAATAATTATATTATTTTTGATTATAACTATGTTTGGAACTTATTTAACAGCGGCTTCTTTTTGGGAGGTTATATTGTATGGAATTCCTAATACAATATTTTATGTTTGGTTTGGCTATTATTGCTGTAATATCATATTTTACCAAGTATATTATTTTTATATAACTTGCTTTTATTTTCGACAAACAATTATTCGAATAAATAAAAATTTGAATGAAATGAATAAATTGAGTCCATACTCATTGATGACACGTTTTGTGTCAATGGATTCACTTCACAGAGAAATCAATGAATACAATCAGAAGTTTTGGTCTAAATATTTGTTTAAGTTTTGGTTATTCTTTGGTTCGATAACTATTTTATCCTTATATATAGTAGTATTTATTCAAATGGTTTTTGTGTATAAATTTATATTTTTCTATGTTTTTGTGCTTTTATTGATTTTCTTTTTATTTGTTATACTAAACGCCTCTTCAGTCAATTCAGAGGCGAAGAAATCATTTAAAATTTTGAATTCAATTTATGTCTCCTATTATTTAGATAAAAATATTAGTATTAGAGGCAAAAGAATTCTTTTGAGACCATTACTTGTAAAATTCAAAGTAACTTTTATCAGTTTTAATTCATTATATTTAATTCAATAATTACTTTCATTTTATTTTAGATGCAAAGTATGATTGAAAGGATATCATTATCCAGATTTGGGTTTAGCTGTTGGAAACTCTTCACTATTAATCATTTCAGATGTTATGAAGTAATTTAATGCTATTAACTTTTATAATTTTGGTATGTTTCTATATTTCTTTATATATCATTTTACTTATGGCAATCTTGTTTCTAAAAATTGTCGAAACATCAAGAACAAGTTCTTTTAATTGAATTTTTAAATTGAATTATTGAATTAACTTAAATTTCATTGTTATTCAAATTAAATTACACCTAAGTCTATATTTTATATCGGGAGGAATAATCGATATACTGTATTTGTTTAAAATATTTTTCTAAATAACCTATTATATTATTTCCATATCGCTTAAATATTAATTTAAAAAAATGATCAAAGTGGTTTTATTATAAAAATAAATTTCAAACTATTTTTAAAATTATAGTAAACAAATTTCCGACGACAAGTGGACAATTCCTCTGGACAACGTAGCGGATAAAAGTATAATATTATATTTTTGGCACAAATATTTTCAGTAAAACTATAGCTTTACTTGACTTTAAGAGACTACTTAACTATTGAGCGGCAAAAAGTGTTCATTTGCCACTCAATACATAGCAATACAAGGTCTTACTAGAAGGCCAACAGCCCTGAAACCAGTTATGTTGAGAAACTGTTTCTCAACACTAACTCAAATAACCGGTTACGTGTCGGCAATGAAATGCCGACATTTAAGTGTGTCAGGAAAACAAAACATGACCATGGTAAGTTTACATTCATTATACTAAATTTGATTTTTCATCTCAATATCAGGGTTACATTTAGTCACTTAATCTAAGCCAATAACATTTATTCTTAATTTTTCTAGATTGCAAGTGGTCGATGTGTAAATGTCCTATGTGTAAGTTATTCGATATGTGAGTGGTTCATTTTCGAGTGGTTCGAATTCCCAATTTGATTCACCATAAAATAATATAATTTTATAAAATCCAGTTTATATCAAGTCTTTATGTGAAAAATTACTCGTATATGAGAGTCCTAATTAACGTTATTGGGATATTTTCCATAAAATTATCTTTATAAATACTTATTTTCCCTGCTTCCTCTGGTCACAACACTTTAGTTATATAATAATTTGATTTCATTTAAATTCATAAGTGTCATATCGTCTCAAAACTTTAGTAAAAATAATTCAAAATAAAACTTAATGCATAACTAGTCACGAATGCTGGCCTCTTAATGTGGCCCATGATTTAAATCATAGACGCATCTGAGTTTGAGATATCTTGTTTTCTTAGTAACTGGCCTTAACTATAATGTAAGAAAATAAAAAAATGTCCTTTAAAATAAAGTTTTCCTTCATTAAAAGCCCAAAGACAAATTTTGCTTTAAGCAACGCAAACCTGCAGCTAAACGCAGAATTCCTTTATATTTCTTGTGTTAGTGGTCTAGTTTCTTTAAATAATTGACGCCAACTTATAAACTCAGGTAAATATATGTTATTTAACTGCATAATAATTTAATTTAATATTATTAATGAATTTATTTTTCAATAAATAATATATCAATTAAAATTATATTAGTTTTCTTTTTTAAAATTATATAGTTATTTCAAAAAAATGCAAGAAATTAATTTTAAATATATTAAATAAATAAAAAAATATTAAAATTATCAAATTTAATATATAAAGTAAATAAAAAACTTAAAAAATTTATTTTAATTGTAATTTTTTCGGATTCATTGCATATCACTATGAATTCTACGATTGCATTGCTCATTACAATCTATATATGTAATCGGGTCCCGAATAAGGTCAACTGATTAGGCAGTAAAATTCGTAAACTAAAATTGAATTTAAATAAAATTGAATCTCAATGACATTTTGATATCCATAAGAACTATTCAAAAAGGCTTTGAAAACCATTGATTTAAACTGAGTTTTGATTTATTTTCCCTTTACTTAAAACATCTCCCGACTGTACCACAAGTTTTGCATTTTAAAAAACTGGACATATTAAAATCAAACATAAACATCTGTATATTTAAATTATATCCAGTTTGTCTAGATACAAACTTAAAGAGTTGTATATTTCCCATATGTTATCAGTGATAATTTATAATTCATTATAGATTAATCTGTCAAATTTTTACCACTGTGTTTGAAGTTATAATCTCGTAAAATTTCTGGTCAATATGAGATTTCACACTAGTTTAAATTATACTTTCCAATATTAAACAGAAATATACTAATTATTATATAATTTAAATCATTTTTCTTTATAAAATAAAATTTGTAATGAACTTTAAGTCAAAAGAGCTCTAAATTTAACTGTTGTGAATGATATTAACGATTGATGTTATCTTATTAGAGGGCAACACTTTATTTTAAGACGTATTTGAATATAAAAAATCCTATTTTTGCTTCAATATTGAGGTCAATATACAAGACATAAATAACTGTTAACCCTAAAGGCATTTAATCAGTAATATTCAAATATAATTTTGGCATCTTAATGGAGTCCAAAGATCTAATTTAGGTAAACGAGTTTCTGTTGCCCAACACTCATGAATTTTTTTGTTTTAATATATTTTAAGATCTTGAATTTATATCGAAGCAAAATTAACTTTATACTAAAATGTTATATTTAAATTTAAGTTACACAATAATTACACAACTTAATTAATATGAAATACTAACACAACTTTAATATGTTAGGTTATGTAAACTAATTGTAAAATTCCTTTGAAACTATAGAGCAACAAAAAGCTGAGCCCCATTACTGTGGCATCAGTTATTTATCTGAAAAGCTTTATTCAATTCATTACTTTGATTTATTTTGATTCTTGATAAATTATAAATAGATGATTTAATTTTTTTTAAATATTAAGTTAAATTTACTATGAAATTTAAAACATCATTATTAAATATCAATATTTTAAGTTATATTTAAATATTTCTGATTTATTTCAAATTTTTAAGTGTGCAAGGCCGGCAAAAGATATTAAGTTCCTAGTTTTTATCAAATCCGTAATAGAAGTCTTTTCATTGTTTTTGATGCCATGATTTATGTGTATTTAGTGATATTAGACATATAGATTATTTTAAGCATTTAATTATTTGCAAAGGTTTCAAGAAAATTTTATATGAATTTGTAAGAAAATATATAAATCACTCTGTCTTATGATATTATGATTAAAGTAGAAAATATTAAATTTGTTCTAGAAATGACTAAACTTTTTGAATTTGATTCCGATTGGTTTACCAGTTTGTTTTATTTATTAAATACTTTAGATTTTAAAATAAATTTATTATGTAGCTTTTAAAAAAATATAAAAATATAAGTCCTTTATTATATAAATCGAAGCCTGGTTCCTCACACGAAACCAGGTTAAGATTCCGACCCAATGCATTACTCTTTTTGGAGTTAAAGTATGTAATACAGAACAAGACGGTGAAGTAAAATTCTTCAATAAGAAACTAAGACATATTTAATTATATTTTGACTAAACCAGTTACCGCTTTCTTTAGACCTTTCTTTTATTTCTTTGCGGAACAGGATAGAAGGCGAAATCACTTTTTCATCAAATCTCATAATCAGTAGAAATACTATAAGTCACTACGAGAATTGTTGTTCTTAGACTTCATGGTTCAAATGTTTATGTGTAACACTTTCTTGAAAATACTCGTGCAATTATGTTTATTATGCTTTAATGCTCTTCAAGCTTGTCATACATAAAATTTATAATCATGAAAGAGTCTGTTTAATTTGTCCTATGTTGTGACTTTTGAATAAATATAACCAATAGACGATTATTAAAAATTAATTTATCTAAAATATAATTCATTAGCTCAGAATTTTGAATAAAATTGTAAAATCTAAAATATCGGATTATACATTGGCCATAATATATTTGTGAGTATTTAAATTTTAAATAAAACTGATTTATTGAATTATTTTTAATTATTCTTGTATTAAGTTTATGTTTACTTTGTCTATCTTCAGGGTGTTTTGCCTTCATAACACTTATAATTTCAATGGAGTGTCAATCACATAACCCTTAGGATTTACTTTTATAAAGTTCATAAATTTTCTATTCTAATTCATTAATTTTAAATTCTTTTATGCAAATTGTAGATTGTATTTGTTTATTTTCTAGTTCTATGGCTTCTTTTTTATTTTTAATAAATTGTAAACTGTTTTCAAGTATTTTTACTCTTTTAGGATGAGTAAAGTTGCTGAAAATTTTGTTTACAAGATTAGCTGGAATTGGTTTTATTTCCTTTAAACTATAATTTGTAATTATGTCAACAATTTGTTCAAATTGGCATAACGAAACGCTTTATTTAGTTTCTTTACTTAACGATTTCACTAATTGCGTTGTGTTGAATTAAAAATTTTAATGAAAATCATCTGAATGGTCTTCTATTTTTGTTTTTGTCGCATTGGTTTAATAAAATACATTTAATATTGATGTTATTTTTCAACACATTCATCTTAAAAATATTTAAAAAAATAAAATAAAAATTTTATACTTATATAATTATTCAAAAAATTTCAATAAAAAAATTAAAAAACAGTTTTTCAAATTTTATATAAAATTTATATAAAATAAATTTCTTAAACACTTGAAAATGTTTTAATGAAACAATATAAATATAAAGAGTTATTTAGTCTAAAAAGGTTAATATCTCAATTTTTAGATGAATTATATAAATTAAAATCTAATTAGATTTTAAACTAAGTTGATAATTATATTTTAAAATTACACTTATTAAATACATTGAATGAATAATATTGTTTCAACACAATATTATTTTTAAATTTAAACAATTTAATCAATACCCAAAATAAAAACAAATTTTCGAACTTTAAGTATTGAGTATAAAAGTATCAATAATATATTCAGTTATAATCCAAAACAAGTTTAATTTGTAAGAAAAATTCATTTTCACTCTCTCACAGATGTATTCAGAAAAAGAATATAAATTCCTTAATATTTTATAAAATGTATTGTAATTTCAATAAAACATTTTTAATTTCAGGGTTTTAAGATAAATATATCCTTAGGGGCCAAATCTTAGTTTTTCTATTATTTTAATATAAGTTATTCTTTAATATGATAAATAAAATAATACATATTTTATGTTTATAAGCATGAACCTTGACTGTCTAGTTATTGAATTTACCCTCTCCGTCGATTTTATCATTTTTCACTATATTTACGGAAAAAATATGTAGTATATAGAATCAGACTTAGCATACCCCCCCAACCACCCACCTACCCACCCACCATTAAAACCAAACAATTTCGAAACAGATTTCCAACGAGTACACAAAACCAACAATGCCATAATACGAGACCTCTAATTGCAAGAGATGAAGCTCATGAAGAATTAATCGAGCATTTGATGACAATCAAAAGGAACTGGAGTGTGGAAGAAATTACAGCTGAAATTGAAATGAGGACGAGACAGTTTGGCGATCAATGCTTCCGTTTGACCAGTAACAAACGATCAATACCGCAAAATAGGTGAAACCAGACCAGAACGCATCGGTCAGTTCATTGATGTTTAGAGTTCTCATCTTATGATAGCAGTGATAGCAGTGAGTTTAATATATACTAGAACCTATCATATAGTGATATAATATGTCTGAAAAGAAGATTATCATTTCAGTGAGTTAAAATTTAAATGAACCTTGTCTTTATAGAAAGTTGATTGTCTATTGAAGTTTTATTATTTTTGGCCAATGTGCATCTTTTTTGTGAAATTTTGTTAGTTAAAATTGGCATATAAATCTTTAAAAAAGAAAAATTTTGTCATATTTGTTTACAAAGGTAAAGCATAGTTTGAACCTTGAAAGGTTTTCACATGAACATTAGTAATTTACTCATTTCTATATCATATTTCATTTAATTCCATAAATTCATAGTTTAAATACTTAAGTTCATATGAAAATTTTGTAAGTTTCAAACTATGCTTTAATATCGTTTTTATCAATTCTTTAAATTCTAAGCTTTCTATGGAGATCGAGATCATTACAATTTTAGAAACATTTTAATGAAATAATATTTAAATTCAATTCGACTTTAAAATATTGTAATCGCTGTTATCTGAGTAATTGATTTCTTCTTCAGCTCTTTTATCTTGAAAACTATGCTGGGATTCTTTATACATTTCGCAAAAAATTCGTTTGCAATCAACCCATTTTTTAATTGCGCTTCCTTATTTTGGAGCTAAACAATTATCTAATCGACCAACTTTGTCAAATTTTATTAAGGATTTCCTTCGAATTGAATTTTTTGCTTAGAAACCAATAAATAAATATCTCAAAGTTTACGCTTCAATTTAAATGATTTAAAATAAACAAGGTTATTAAAATATACAATAATGATAAAAAAGTATATAAAGATTTGGAGATGAGTTTTCTTGCAATCAATTAAAATGCATTCAACATACGTTGAATCATGTTTAAAGCCATGCCATTTTTGTGTAGACTACCCCGATATGCGTGTGAAGTGCAGGTGTGTGGTTTGCGCAGTTTGTTTTGTGGAGGGGCTCCACATACAACGCTGGAGGGAGAGGAGTGAGAAGAAGAAGTATTCGAAGTGTGGAGTACTACTCACCCTCAAAAGATTCAAAGTATTGCCCCCCAAGGAAGAATATGATTGGGAAGCGTTCGTGAAAGAAGAAAAAGAAAAGGAAAAGAAGAAGTGGAAAAATTAGGACGAGGAGTGGGGAAAATGGGTCGAAAAAGTCGGGAAAAGATTGAAAGAAATAGAAGAAGTCATTAAGAAGAGAGATGAGGAGTTTAAGATTGAGGCGGACATATTCCAGTACTTAACCTCTACTTCGGATCCTCTTATGTCTGAACCCATGGATTTAAACTAATTTTGATTTTTAATTCTTTTTATATATTTTTCTTTATATACATATCTTTATATATATATAATATATTATTTACAATATTTTAAATATTTACAATATTTTATATATTTACAAATATGTTATTCATAATGAAATATATACATTATTTACATATCTTTATAAATTTACAATATTATATTACAATATTTTATATTTATTAAAATTATTTACAAAAAATATATTTACTTTATAATAAAAATATTTGAAAATATTTCTGTTCGACTTTTAGATACATTATTGGCATCCAATCGGCTTTACCATTTGATGCCAATAATGTATTGACCATGAACAAGTTTTTTTTATACATATTGGGTATAGCTTTAAGGATCCCAATTTAATCAAGGTAATATATAATAATTAAATATTATACAATTCTATTCAAAGCGTAAACAGATTCAAGGTTGTATCGAGAATTTTCTCTACAATACAACAAGGTTGTTTTTTTCCTTGGTTTTTTGTTAAATATATAGATTTTTTCTACTATTTATTTATATTTTTTTACATTTTTGGTGGGATTATTGACCTCCATAGGGGATATTTGTTGCCCCAAAGGATGGATGGTCACTACTGCAGTTCAAGCAAACATGAAACGAAAATGAATTTTAATATACATTAATTTCAATGGTTTTACATAAGAATCAAAAATTTTGAGCTTTTACTCTTCATTCATTTCTTTAACGATTTTAATGATCTTGGTATCATTTGAAACATAATTTTTAAAAAGTTTCAAAAATTAAAATATTTTATAAAACAATTACAAATTTTGTTGAGAAGAAAGAAAATAGCAAAAACTTTGGAAAGTCATTTAGTTGTTTTGAATTACTATTTAACACTTCAAATCAGTTATAATTTTTTAAATTAAATTTTATTCATTTTTTCAGATACTTATTTCTCCAATAATCCCTCAACATGGGAATTTTAAAAGTAAATTTAATTGTTTAAAATTGAAAATAATTTTCCTTATTTTTGTTACTATAGCCATTAGAAGGCAAATCCTGAACATTCTCATTAACAATATTATTAAAACAAAGTTCGAACAAATATTTTCAAAGGTTTAAATATCCAGTATGTCTAGAAAAAATAAAGGATATCTACCATTTGATTACTTAACAAAACATTCATTATAAAACTAACTACTAATTTAAAGAAAACTCGTCTAAAGATAGGACTCGACACTATTTTTAGGGCCTAAACTTTAAAAGAATATCGTTTCAATAGGGTTTGTTTGAGAAAGCAGTGAATAAATCATTCCTTGAAAAAACAAATCTTTTTATAGAGTAATTGATGATAACTTAAAAATAGTTCACGACTTCAATGCTGACAACAAACAGATTTTAATTAAGTATAAAATATTTAATTAAAAAATTCATTACTTTATATATATTTGAAAATCATTCAAATAATCAAAAGTGATTTTAGACTAATTAATTAAGATTAGATTAAATTTGTTTTTTTATTAGAAAAACGATAAAAAGTTAATCAATAATTTGTTTTGACCAAAAATTAGATTTAACTTGAAAAGCATAGCTAACAAGTTTTTATAAGTATCTTATTTTTGAAATATGTCCAAGAATAAATAAAATATAACTCAAATTTTTAATAAAATATTTTTACATACAATCATTTTATTTTGATTTAAAGTTTATTTTTTGTATAACTTTTAAACAAATTTTGGATATTTAGTCCTTTAAATATCTTTTCAAACAATTCATAAACATGAATCACCAAAATGACCATGGTGTATCAAAAATATTTTATTAAAGCTTATTAAAAATAGGTGAAAACATCAAGATAACATATAAGTATTTTTTATGAATTTATTTTAACAAAATTCAATACATTATCCTTAATATTCATAACATTAGTGATCTTAATAAGTTGTTAAATGTATTTCTTTAGTTTGAATGATAGAAATTAGAACTTGCAAGTTCCTTATAACTCATTTTGTGTATATGTAACTGAGAAAAAGGAAAGATTGACTCGAATTTTAATTAATCCTATAATTCCGATGGAACGATAGTAAGCATTTGAATTGCTTGTGTCACGTTAGGTGTGAGATCTGTATTATCATGAAATATAGCACTTTTATCTAACAAACGGTTATTATTTTGTGGAATATTAAGCTTTGATTTGCAAAATTCGAGTAAATTTTTGGTCATATTCTGTTCGTTCAGGATTTAGTGTCAATTTAATTCTTTCATGTTTTCCCCAATTCTTTTTTTTCAGTTTGTAATTTTGGGTGTCTAATTCATTATTAAGATTTTCAAGAATTACATTATTTTTTCAATTGTTTGAATTCTTTCTTTGGATTTTTTTAATTCTTTTTCTAATCTTTCAACTTATGTTCTCAAATTTTCATTTTCGGTGAATACGAGATCTAATGGATCCAGTTCTCTTTGTGTATTTTTGCATTGTTTTTCATATTCATATTTCCTTTATCCTTATTTATACGCTTATCTTTCGAATTTTTTATTCCGATCTATTTCGTTCACTTAAATTTTTACCGTCGAATTTACAATCAGATTTTTCCTCTTCTCAGGGTTTTAAGACATGTGTTTCATTAGTGGCGATAGTTAAGGTATCCCATTTATTTTTTTGTGTCATTAAAACATTATTTCGCTTTATATTCGCTGAACTACGGTTTAGAACGGGAGGATTAAACCGTTTCGGACAGAAATAATAAATTCTTTTAATTTTGTCTCAGGTATCTTGGGTACTGAATTGAGTAATCTTTGTAAGGGTTTCAAAAATGATTCTTTATTTTTGCATTGGCTACGAAAATAGGCAACTTAGAGATTTTACGTAGTTTTCTTAGGTTTCATAGACTCTTGCAAGGTGATGTTCATTCGCGGTAAAGAAAACTTCAAG
>JAQFZM010002778.1:0-12617 GCA_034695785.1 Galumna obvia | reverse complement strand
TTTAATCATATATCAAAAATGTTTCTTACTCAAGTTTATAGGGGTATAATATACCCCTAAATCCTATCTCTAGTATATAATATATACTATATATAATGGTATATTCACAAAATGAGTCCCCCATTGAAAATAAGTTTCGTTTTATTTGAACGACTCTTTTGTACAAAACGTCACAAAAATATATTGAATGCATTATTTTTATGGATTCACTTTCGGAAAAAAGTTATATTTGTTTATTACGTAAAACACTATGGCTTTAGTCCATACAATTATTGCAACATTTAATTAAAAAACAATTTAATGTAAGAATGCATTAAATCTTGTTTTCACTTTCAATGAGTGAACCAAAACAAACAATTTTTGGTCTAAAGAGTGACAACTTTTACCACTTTTACTGTCTTTTAACACTTGTATAAAATAATTGGTTTTTAATTAATACAAAATTAGTTAAAAATGCAGTGAATTTGTATTTTATGGCAATTATTGAACTTTTATTCATTGAATTCTTTTAAATATTATTTGAGTGAAGAAATGCCTCAAACCATCAAAATTCTAGTCTTTTCTGTGATTACAATCATTTCAATGAACACTATTTATAGTGAAAGTTGTGATCCATGTCTACCATTAATAAGAAAAGTCCGACACTTGTCTTCAATTGATTCTGAAGTGAATAACAAAGAATTGACAACTGATTGGCCGCACAATTCTGGTAACGAATCAAATACTTTAAACTCTTTGT
Organism: Galumna obvia; assembly: GCA_034695785.1. Classification (NCBI taxonomy): domain Eukaryota; kingdom Metazoa; phylum Arthropoda; class Arachnida; order Sarcoptiformes; family Galumnidae; genus Galumna; species Galumna obvia. Next base: position 11,878 of record JAQFZM010002778.1, on the reverse strand, counting down.
TGTCCAACGGCTCAAACATAACGAACAGCACAACTGATGCCAATCAAACATTTACGTCTTCAACGCCATCGACAGTACCGTTACCTCAGGACCCGGTTTTGCCGGAAAAGGGTTCTGCAGAGGAGGAGAAACACTCATCGATGGCCATATTCTTTGTGTTGACAGTAATCGCTTCGTGTATTCTTTTGATTCATTTTATAATTGAAACGAAGTTTCAATCAATTCCTGAGAGTCTGGCCGTTGTCTTCTTGGGTGCAGCCATTGGTCTGATTATGAAACTGATATCAAACCAACATTTGGGTGACTGGAAAAAAGAAGAGACACTTAACCCAACGATGTTCTTCTTAGTGTTATTACCGCCCATTATATATGAATCGGGTTATAACCTCCATAAGGGAAACTTCTTTCAGAACATCGGCTCTATTCTGGTCTTTGCAATTGTGGGCACTTCTATCTCAGCCTTTATTATCGGTGGAGGCGTTTATATATTAGGTTTGGCGGACGTGGCCTACAAAATGAATTTTACCGAAAGCTTTGCCTTCGGTTCATTGATATCAGCGGTAGACCCGGTGGCAACTCTCGCTATTTTTCACGCCCTCGATATCGACCCCATTCTAAATATGTTGGTTTTTGGTGAAAGTATTCTTAACGATGCGGTCGCTATAGTGTTGGCCACAACAGCCCTCGAACTCTCACAAACGGTGTCATCTGTTTCTGGAGGAGTGGCGGTCATCAATGGTTTTGTTCGCTTTGGAATTGTATTCTTTGGTTCTGCCGGAATCGGCGCCGCCTTTGCACTCATCGCTGCTTTAGTTTTCAAATACATTGATTTGCGAAAACATCCATCACTTGAGTTCGGAATGATGTTAGTCTTCATATACGCTCCCTATGGGTTGGCCGAAGGGTTACACCTCTCGGGAATTATGGCAATTCTTTTTAATGGAGTAGTTATGTCACATTACGCTCACTTCAACCTTTCACCCGTCACACAGATAACAATGCAACAAACCCTCAGAACGCTTTCGTTTATAGCTGAGACCTGTGTCTTCGCTTACTTGGGTTTAGCCATTTTTAGTTTCAAAATGAAGATCGAAATTGAATTAATAATTTGGGCGATAATTCTATGTTTGTTGGGTCGGGCGCTCAACATATTCCCGCTCTCATATCTGGTAAACTACTTTCGCGAACATAAGATCTCAAAGAAGATGATGTTTGTCATGTGGTTCAGTGGTCTTCGAGGAGCCATTGCTTATGCGTTGGCCCTTCACTTGGAATTCGAAGAAGAAAAACGTCGCGTCGTTGTGACCACGACTTTGATTATCGTCTTATTTACGATCATATTTTTGGGTGGACTCACAATGCCTGTCATGAAATACATGAAAGCAGACAAAAAGACGAGGGGCAGACGAAGAGGCACTAAAAGAAGTTCCCGCAGACCATTGAGTTTAAGTAAAACAAAAGAAATGGGTCAGGCCATTGAGGCAGAACATCTCTCAGAACTAACTGAAGAGGAATATGAGGTTAACTTTTTAAACAAATCAAATGTCACCGGTTTTGTTAAATTGGATGTCAAATATTTGATGCCGTTCTTCACTCGAAGATTCACAGAACAAGAAGTGAAAGACTGTAAGTCACAAATGACTGATTTGACAAATCGTTGGTATCAGGCGGTCAGACGGCCCTCCGATACAGAAGAGTCAGAAGAGTTTACTGTTGAGAGTCCGAAGTTTTCCAATACTTGAGATTAAACTTATTTTTTAGAGAAAGGATTTGATTATTACTCAAAATGTGTCGACTTTTGATGATTTGTGTTATGAATATTCGGATTCAAATTAATTATTAATAAAATCTTAAATATTATTAATTTATTTAAATTATTAAATATAAAGCTTTACATTTGATTTTAATATAATATGTAATGAAATAAAGCGTTGATTTTCTATTAAAAATTTATTTAATAAAAAATTGAGAAAAATATAAATTGGAATCACTGGAAGTCTTTCACCATTTGATTGATTGCATTTATTTAGAGGCACTTCGAGTTAAGTCAATTATTTTTATATTAATATAAAAATATTTTATCCATATTTTGTCTTACATTTTGAAGTATAACTCAAATATATATATCATTTGTATATTTTTGTATATTACTTTATATTTAATATACATACAGTCTTTGACAAAATGGTGCAAACTTTCATTCTTGTGGATTAATTCTATATAATTTCTCAATTAATTAGAATTAAAAGTGTTGTAACCATAAGTTTTATCCTTTTTATTTCGATGAAAAATAAGGTTTGAGTAATTTGGAAAATATCTTAAGATTTAAGTCATAAATTAATTATTGTTAGAAATAAAGTATATTTAAGTTATGTCTAATAATTTTGGAAAGATTTGAGGTAAAGTGAATTATCGATTGATTCAGTTATTTGAAAATCAAAAATTAGACATAACTGTCAATAAATAAGAGGTGACTAAATTGCATTCTTTATTATATGGGTTTTTAGATTTAGTTAATTAGGGGCCAAAAATAATAGGTCATCTACTGTATTTTAATGATGTATCCAATTAAACAATGTACACTGTACATTAAATTATTAAATAATTGATTGAGTAATTTAAGGACAGGATCAATTAGAATTTTCTAAATTTTAAACTTTACAAGCTTTTTTACTAAACTATTCTGGATATTAAGGAACAATAAAACAGGTGTGGGTTAATTTTTGTTTGGGTTAAAACTTTAAAGTATAAAAATATTTCATCTTTTATACATAAAAATTGAGATATAGGTACCATTGTTTTAATGAAATTTATTTTTAAAATGTACTAGATAAGATTTTATATATATTTTTAGTGTTAAGGGAATTCCATAGTTGCAACTTCAAGGAAATTTTTTAATTCTTAATTATTCAGATTTTATCTAGGATAAATCCATGAGAATGGGAGTTGGTACCTTTTTGTCAAAGACTGTATATATTCGTATATTAATTATTATAAAATATATAAAAATAAAAACTTCCAAATGACGTCAATTTGAGAAATATATAGTTGCAATGACCATGTTCATTTCATGACCAAATTCACTTTTTAATATGAATATCCTTTTGGCTTAAATAACGAATACTATTAAATGGTTGCGATATATAATGCATTTGAATCTGAGGGACAACTAATTCAAGCATTGTTAGCACCCATTGTAGTTCTCTCTCCCTGTGCGATATCGCCCCGACTATATCCCTGATATTTGAGGAAAGCGTCGTAACCGAAAATAGCGAATGCAATGAATCCAAAGACCTTTAAATTAATAAAGTTTTCAATTTATATAACACTTTGAAAAAAATTCAATTATATTCGTATCGATAATTGTGTCAAATCTGACAAAATATAAGATATAAGTTATGTATAACTGATGTTTAACTGATGTATAACTGATGACAACAAAAGTATTCGTCTCTCAATTGAGCGATAAATTAATTCTAAAAATTTTTCAACTAAACACTGAATGGGTTTAATTTGTTCACCAATTTATCTAACTTTTGAATTACATACATAAACATTACCAAGATCATTTTTGTGGCTATTGTTGACTAACTTTCAAAAAGTTTTTAGCAAAAAAAGAGTGGCACTCATTCGCTATTTATTAAATAAATTTGTATTTAGTGAAATACCAAGTTTAGATTTTTGAGTACAATATATTGGAAATATAGGAAAAAGAAGCATGCACATTTGAGCAAATGACAAATTGATGTGAATGAGTCAATGAGTGAATGAGTAGTGCTTTTTATAATTGAATGCTTTGAAAATTTCATTTTTTTTGTCACTTAAGCAAAGAATTCATTTGAAACTAAATTTAGTTAATTTCCTTAATAGAAAGTAATGGTAGGAAAGGGAGGAAAGGGAGGAATGACTCCTTAGTTTCGTTTCAAATAAGTTTGGTTTTAAACTAATAGTCAATTAAACAAAATAGAAGTCATTTTACGACTCATTTAAAACTAAATAATGTTTTGAAAAAAAGTGAAAAAGACTCACTCCGGCCGCTGAATGAACGCCGCCATCGATTAGCATAAGAAGGGATGACATGAAGTAGAAGGCAGTCCATATCAGACAATACGCGAATTCCTTTTTATTTATTAAAATAAAAAATTAGTTAATAAAGTTTTAATGTTTAAATAATGTTAGTATCCCTGCAATAATCTTACCCCTAATAACCAAGGCCAAAAATGGAGTTTCTCGACCACATGAAATGAGTAGAGGGCCAGAAGAATAAGACTTAACCAGAAGGCCATCATTGTTGTAAAACTGAAGAAACCGACTCTTCCCGAATCTGGTCGACCAAATTGTGCGACAATGAATGCAATCAAAGAAATTGCCTTAAATTATATCAAATTATATACAAATTAAGAAAATTGTCTTAAGAATTGTCTAAAAATGAACTGACAATTGCCGACCCCTTCAACATTCCGGGCACTGACTGTACATAAGATTTGTCGAACCAAATGAGTGGAGTCACTTTTGTTGTGGTCGATGTCGTGTGAGATGTGGGGAAACCTCCCGAAGACATTTTCACTGATTTGTGACGATCTGATGAACCGATGAAAGGATTGGACCAACAATTGGTTTAAACTTTTGGATTAATTTAAAACTTAATTGAATTAATTGAACACAAATTTGAGATTAAATTAAAGTTGTGGTTAAGACAGTTAAAGACAATCAACACTTCACTCAACGGGAAATTTGTGACAATTTTTTTATTTTAATCTTAAAAATAGTTAAAAACTAAAAATTGAATATAATTTGAGTAAAGCGTTGAGTGACTGCAATGACTGCAACGTAAGCCTCAAATCAAAACAAAAGTTAAAACTCCAATCATTTCTGAAAACTATTGAATGGATTTCACTGTAAATCAACTCTAAGTTTGTTCTTCAAAACGTAGAGTTTGTTATGCATTACTTGTTGTGCATCTCTTGTTGTGTATATGTTGTGCATCACTGGAGTTAAACTACTGTAGTAACACAACAAACTCAACATTTTGTAAATATATAAATCTATCAATTTAAAGGGAAAAAAAGAGCAAGAGCTATATTAGCTATATATTGATATTTTAAATTTTGGATTAAATATTGAGTTTAAGGATAAGAACTGCATAAAAGGCATAACAAACCATTGAAACCATAAGAGTAATAAAAGCCTTAATTTATTTTTCATGTAAACAGTGATGTCTTAGACATTGAAATGAATTGTAATGACAGTACAGATGTGGTGACACAAGTGGTTCATCATATGATTGACGAGTAGTTAATAGAGATAAGAGTTTTAAATAAATATTAACCAAAAGAGAAGAAAGTATTCGGAAATGACTTATGACTTATCATTTTTTCTCTTATAATCAATGATTATAAGAGAAAAATAAATTCCATTCATTTGTGTCTAACCATAGATATGGTTAACAGTTCTAATGAGTTATTGGTTCCGATTCTATCGATTGGTAATGAATTGGAATCGCCATCACTTTCTACTGCCATATCTGCAAATGAAGCGACAAATGAAGACAATAGTGGAGAGAGTAATAGGTGTTACACCACTTTCTTGTCGGCTATATTTTTGACGGTAAACGCAACTCTGGGCGCAGGAATTCTCAATATTCCGCACGCATTCAATGATTCCGGAGGAATATTCTGTTCTATTAGTGTTCAAACTGTAAGTTTAGTTAAGATATGACTCATTTATAAATTTATTAGTTCTTTGTTTAAACTTTAAAGTATTCATTGTTTGTCTTCACATAAAAAAAATATATTTTCTATTAAATGAATTACAGGTTTTCGTCCTTTTGATAATCGGTTCACTTTTGATACTGACTTATTGTATGGATGTCTCGAACTCCACTTCATATCAAGATTTGGTTCTTTCCTTCTGTGGAAAGAAATGTCAACACTTGTGTTCAGTAGTGGTAATACTCTATTCATTGGGCGCTTGTATTACATTTATTATAATAATTGGCGATCAATTCGATAGAAGTAATACTAAAAATGTTTACATAAATTTTTAATTAATATAATTTCATTTTATAGTATTTTTATCACTTTTTGGTTCAAATTTTAACAAATATTGGTATATGAATAGAAGTTTTACGATGTCTTTAACTTCTTTTATTTTAATATTACCTCTCTCATTTTCTAAACAAATTGGTTTTTTAAAGAATGCGAGGTTTGCACTCTTTTCCACTCTTTTGCAATCAATTCATATAAAACTAATAAAATATTTTCTAAAAACAGTTTATTAGGATTTTGTACGACTTTTTATTTGCTGTTTTTAGTCATCTTTCAATATATACGAACTGATACTCAAAATATTTCTGTTAAAACTGAACCCAAGACATGGACTGAAGTATTTTATATAACACCAATACTTTGTTTTGCATATCAGGTCATCTCTTTTCTCAATCTATTAAATACTAAAAATTTTTTACTTTAGTGTCAGTTAAGTTGGATTCCGACTTATTCTGGAATGAAAAGAAATGAATCAATAAAGACATGGATAACAATAATAATCTCTTTAACGATCTGTTATTTATCGTATACTTTGATCGCAATCTTTGGTTTATTAACTTTTGGTTCAGAATATATCGAAAACGATTTAATGTCTAATTATGACGCAAACAGTCATTTAGTATTCATAGGAATTATAATATTAATAGCGAAGACAATTACTGTTTATCCATTACTTTTATTCTGCGGAAGAATAGCAGTGGATGACTACCTTCGAATATTTGGTCGCTCCTATTATTGGCGTATTGGCACACATTCTTGGGAACCATTCAGAAGAACATTCGTTGTTCTCATTTGGGTTTTCTCTACGATTTTAATAGCAATATATGTGCCTAACATTACGATAGCCATCGAATTCTTAGGTTCTTTTGCCACTCTTTTTGTGTTCATATTTCCAGGACTTTGTTTCCTAAATGCAATTTTAATTAAGGACAAGAATCTGTACTTGCTCAAAGACAAAATCAATATATTTATTGCATCTCTTTATATAATTTTAGGCGTTTTTATATTTGGACTGACATTAACTCAAACTATTGAAAAGAACGTATTATTTAAATAAAAAAAATTTAAGATATTTTTTAAGTTCCCCCGAAAGGCATAAAAATGAGTGAAATCTTTATAAGAATTTGTGAGGAATTTGTTTATGAAAAAAAAAGAAAAAAAAGTACAAATATTTTGATAAATAGAATTAAAACTATAAATTGAGTTTCAAATCATTAGATATAAATTTCAATAATAATATTCAAAAACATTATTTCGATAATATTTTGCTAATTATTACTAAATATTAAATTAAATTTAAAATAAAGTGATTTAAATGGAAAAAAGACTATAAACTTGTGTTACTTCCGGGAGTCCCGCAATCAAAAGGTGATGCATTGCTTTCATTTGGTGAGACGGATGATGTGACAGATCCTGTGCTGTTGACAATACGGCCCACATTAAAGAGATCGCACGCTGAAGGCAGAGGCGCTAAACCTGTCACTGATGGTAATCGACTCAAATCCGGTAAATTCTGGAGATGAGACTTGAGTTCATTCCTGACCTGAACCACTTTTCGCAATTTCTCTTTATATTCATTTAGCTTTTGTTCAGCTATTGAAAGGGCAGTCCTTTGGTTTTGCGTATAATTAGTCAGAAGTATTGAAATTTGTTTTCTATCCTCTAATTCTTGGGCGAGACGTGTATTATATTCAGCGAGTAAAGAACGGGCTTCATCTACAAGTTTGGTCAATCGTTCTGCAGCCCCCTTATCACGAATTTTATCCAAAAGAGTTGCGTCAAACACTTCAGTGGGAAGGCTCGCAATCTTCTGACGAACGCCAGCGTCAGCCGACGCTGAGTTTTCTAATTGTTGTAAATGTTTAATGAGTTCTTCAGGATTTACAGTAACTCCAGTATTCATAATCGGTTTCACTGCAATTGTCTTCTTTTCACTCTTCGACACAATTTTCGAAATTTTGGGTTTTGTTTCGTTATGACTAATAGCAGAAGACTTTTTCGGCTCTTCTTTTGATCTCTTTTTGGAGGGAATTTCTTTTGAGTTTTCGAGAGATCTCTTTTTTGAGTCTTTCTTTTCATGAGTTTGTTTCGACTCTTTAGAACTTTTATGGTCTTTCTTTTGATGATCAGAACGTTTTTCCTTTTCCTTATCGTTTAGTTTTACATTTGACTCATTATTATTATTATTATTATTATTACTAATATTAATATTATTATTTGTATTATTATTATTAGTATTAGTATTATTGACTGTCTGTTGATTTCTACGCAAAGAAAGACTTGCTTTGAAAGAATTAATTTGATTTAATTCATAAATATTTCTGTTTTCCCAAATCGATAAAATCCTGTCCAGTGATGTAAGAGTTTTATCGTCTGAATCCCTAAATTGAGTTAAAATTTAATTAATTGAATCAAAGAAGAGGTAAACAAATGAATGACGACATACTTCGCCACGACTTCAAACGAGGCCTTAAGAACGGCGCCGAACTCTTTTGAATATTCGGGTCCTTTTTTGCGACTGTTTTGTATGACATCATTAGCCAAATACATAAAAGTCAGTCTACGACTCGGTTTCGCTACAAATCAAAACATATTTGAATGAAGCAAAAGTTATATAACAATAGTTATCCTGCAAGTTATTTGCAAGTTATTTGCAAGTTATCATTATAATTGAATACCTTTCTTAAGTTCAGAAAACCAGGTCTGGACTATAGATTTGTGATGTTTTCGGTGATGTATTAGCCATAGAGACAATGTTTGAATGGATTGTTGTGAGTTATTTAAATCAACTAGCTTCTTTTCCAATGCTTGAGGTGTAAACCCCGACATTTTTCAATGAATCGATTGATTGAAACAAAAGATGATTACAAAAAGATATTAAACATTTAAATATCACTCAATTCAGTGACGAAAAGAGCAAACAATGATTTAATGATTACTATTAAACAATTTATTGACTTTTTATGTAAACATTTCGGCAAAAATTTATTTAAAAAAAGTTAAAAATCATATAATTTGACAAAAAGTTGAGTCAATTATTTGGAAATCATTAATAATTACTGAAATGTAATGAAATTAAAATCCATTTTACTATTTGTTTATTTACAATAAATAACTTTCAGAAAAAGTAACGTTATTTATGAAAAGCGCTTAAAATGTGCTCAAAATCCGTCAAACAATAAAATCCAATAAATTTTGTGAAAACAATTGTATTTCTTTAACCGGTATTTAAGTTGTTTGTGGACACAATTTTAATTTACTCAGCATTTAATTGTTGTCCACAATGTCTGGGACTCAAAGGAACTCCTCGACAACCGGTTGGCCAAAGGGTCAGACACCGACTCAGTATTCGGGAAAATATTTGGCCTCAAATAACTTACTTTCGGTGACAGTCAACCGAACCATTAATTTGTGAGTATTTCTTAACACTTAATCTTTACAAACATTTTATTAATTTTGAATTTAAAGGTATCCGTTGACTAACTATACATTTGGTACAAAAGACGCTTTGTTTGAAAAGGATCCATCTGTTCCAGCACGTTTTCAAAGAATGAGAGATGAGTTTGAAAAGATTGGACAACGAAGAAGTGTTGAGGGCGTACTTTTAGTCCACGAACACAAACTGCCCCACGTCTTACTCTTGCAATTGGGGACCACATTCTTCAAACTTCCCGGGGGAGAACTGAATCCGGGAGAGGACGAATTGGATGGACTCAAAAGACTTATGACTGAAGTCTGTCTCTTCTCTCATCTCTTATTTTCTTCTCATTTATGTTTTCACTGAATTTCAAACAAATGTTATTGTTTTGACAGACTTTGGGCCGACAGGACGGCGTCACACAGGAGTGGGATATAGAAGACACAGTCGGCAATTGGTGGCGACCCAACTTCGAGCCCCCGCAATACCCTTATATTCCTCCGCACATCACAAAACCAAAAGAACATAAACGACTTTTTTTGGTTCAATTGCCTGAAAAGGCATTATTTGCTGTTCCCAAGAATTATAAGTTAGTGGCGGCGCCGCTCTTTGAATTGTATGACAACGCCCAGGGGTACGGACCTATCATTTCGAGTCTACCCCAGGCTTTAAGCCGTTTTAATTTCATTTATATGTGAATCGCATTAATAAAATTCATCTCTCAATCAATAAAAGTATTCAATCGATTGTCAATAAATTAAGTTTAAAAATTAATTAATTTTTGAGCGAAATCGCATTGTTTTGTATGAAATCATCGAAACATTTTTTTTTAGAAATTATTATTTGAGTCATAATTACATTTTTAACGCATATATAATATATTTAAAACTTATTTAGTATTGATTTTATCGATTCAAACAATAATCAAATTTCACTGAATTTGTGTTTTAATGAATATTTTGTAAAAATTTTATGATTTTTGATTTTTTTGAATACAAATTACTATAAATTATCAAAATTACAATTTACTAAAAAAAATCCAATTCATAAAAGATGTTAACATGGTAAGTTTCCATGTTAATTGACATGGAAATAGTGTAATTTATACATTTATATATATATATGTTCAAGTATAAATATATAAGTATTAAGTAATACTTTTTCTAATGAATTTACAAATTAATCATTACTTAAATCGAGTTCAAATGTGATTAAAAATGAGCTTGTTAAATAAGATATATGAGGTAATCGCAAATTCTATTAATCTGTTATATATTATTAGATCATTTGTTAAATTATAAAAATTATATCCTTTCGGTCCAATCGATAGACGGCAGACATAGAATAGTGTCCACTCTATTAAGAGTTTTATCTGACGTTTATTCGATTGAATTCAATATTAATTATTTGAAAAGAAAATAATCGATAGTTTGTGTTCACTCTTTTATATTTAAAAGAAAGTTATATTTTTTATTAATTATTTTCTAATAATTTGTAATTTTTTATTGAGTTTTTAATTGAAGACATTTTATACTGAATTCTGAGTCAAAAATATTAAAATTTATTTAATATTTGATAAAAAAATGTTTATTATATTTTAAAATAATTTTAAACTGTGATTAAGAGAATGGTTTTAAATTTGTGTTAATTTAATTTAATTCAATTTAGGAAATTTAAATAATGGTCTCATTTTTAGTGTTTAATAAATTAGAATCAAAAGAAGAAAAAAATGAAAATCAATGAAAAAATTAGTTTCCTTTGGACTCATATTTTGGTGAAACTGTTTTTCACTGATTTGATGTCATAAAAATGTTTGCCTCAAAAAAGTCACTCAACAATTCCTAAAAGAATACTAAAATTAATTCTTTAATTAAATTATTTTCTGAGATTTTGTCAAATCAAATAAGATGGCCAAGGGCATATTCTACTATCTTTGCTTAGACTTTATTATTTGATTTATTTGTCCTTGTTCTTTTGATTAATTGTTTTTTATTGCAAAATTAAGTTAAATAAATGGGACCTTTTCTTCCGACTTTTATATATAATGAATGAAAAATATAATCAAATACAGTCACTGATGGATATCAACTTATTCTGAGTAAATTCCATTCAATCCAATAGTATATAATATTTAATATTATGATCACTGATATGAACAGTCATTTTGTTATACAATTTCTTTTAAAAACAAAACCTTAATTCAAAAATTGATTCACTTTTTAATTAATAGATATAAATAAATGAGTGAACAAATACTTTTCTCAACATTTAAAAAGTGACAAATAAATAGATCAATGGTTTTCGACAAGAATTTACATTCAAACGAATAAACAAAAAAAGAACGAAAATATGAGGACAAGTAATGTCTCAAAAGAGATAAAAAGGACCTCAAAATAAATTTTAATATAATTTT
>JAQFZM010002777.1:0-12620 GCA_034695785.1 Galumna obvia | reverse complement strand
ATTTTATTTTTCTCAAAAATTTGATTAATTTTTTCACTATTTACATTTTGTTCTTTAAATTGTTTTAAAATATTATTAGATATTTCAATTAATTCTTCCCTGTCAAATCCCAATAAATTACATAAATTTTCAGAAAGTATAGGTAATATGATACGATCTTTATATTTATATAATCTTAACATTAATTTATCTTCTAAATGTAAATCAACATAATAAGGAGTAATTAATTCATTTATTTCTTTTAATAATCTATATTTGGTATAATAATTTGGATTAATTTTTTTATCTAAAATAATTTTTATAATTTTCGCATTTTCTCCCCAAAAGATTGAATGTATTTCAATTGTTTCTTCATGTGTTATATTCATAAATGTATTATAAAATGAAATTTCACTTAAACCTACTTCCCAATTCCCTTCTAATTTTATTTCTTCGTTCAGAACTGTATAAAAATTTTGAGAACCTCTATTACTACAATCAGGTGTACAGGGTAAATTTAAATTAAAAGATTTCATTTTTTGTTTAATTAAACAAATTATTTGATCTATTATTATTTATGTCCAAGGTCGAGGGGTTTGGTTTGGTTTATTTTCATTTTGGTTATCTGTTGTGTTTTCAACAGTAATATTAACAATTTTAGATATTTTTCTTAAATGAAGAACAAGATAACATTCCCCAAATGTAAAAGGACAATAATTTTTATCAAGTTTATCATCTAAAAACATTTCAATTTTAATTTCTTTAAACTTATGTTTAATTAATGGATAATAATATACATTGTCAAAAATATGATTTATCTTTTCGCCAAATTTTTTTGGAGGAATATCAATAATTCTTAAAATGTTAGTTTTTCTTGTATAATAAAAAGAATTTTTAATTAAATCACATGTGAGATATAATAAATCTATGTTTCTATTAAGATTAACATCTGTATTTGGATCAGCTACATAACTTTGAATTTTATGATTTAGTTCAAGATTTTGACCTGAAATTTTTGAATATTCTTTAAATGTGTTATATGCTATATCAGTTACGTAAAAATAATTTAAACCTAAAATATTTCCTAATATTTTTTCAAATCTTATAAAAAATTTTTCATAACCTATAACGTCATTTCCAAATAAACAAATTTGTGAAAAAATATTTTTATCCCGTGGCCCTAATAATAATTCAGGCAATCTATATACTTCTTTATCTCGATACATTTTTAAATAATATTTTTCATTTTGTTTTGTAAAACAATCAATTATTTTTTCTTTTAATATTAATAAAATATCATAAATTGTGTGATTGTTTTTAATTGTTATTTCTATATCATTCATTTGATTATCATAACATTTAATAGTTTTCATATAATTTTGAGATACCTTAGAATAAACTAAAAATTCAAAAGGATTTTTAATTGTTATATCAGACCATGTTTTTGTTAAACACATCTCTGTTAATCCAATTTCCCAATCATCTTGCAAATCAAACTCACTTGGTAATTTTGTTAAAAAACTTTGAATTTTATTATCAGTATTATTTGTAACAGTAACAGGTAATGTGATATAATGTGAAATAATGTTATCCATTTTAAAAATAATTTTTAATTTAGTACTTTTATTGATTAAGATGTATTAAATTTTGATCTTCAACCCATGAGTTATAACTATCAGGATAATTTAACCATTTCACAAAATACTCTTTCTTTCCGTTTTTATTTCTTGTTTTAATAATTTTTTCAACTCTATATAAATTTTCCGTAATCTTTTGTACTTCTTCAGGATAATATCTTTGTTTATCTTTGTTTTCCATTCCATCTTTAATTGTAAACATTTCTCTAAATGGCTCTTTAGATTTTGATTCAATTTTAAAAGTTTCATCAGTCCAATTTGGATAATAGCTTTTATCGAATTTTCCAGGAACGTATGCTTTTCTTACAATATCCCCAGTTTTCAAAGAAATTTTCTTGGAAAATTTATATAGATCCTCATAATTATTAACCCCATATATAATTTTAAATAAATCTGAATTTTGAGAATTGCTTGCTTCAATTGGAGTCATTTTTATTGTTTTATGTTTTGTATTGTTATATGCTATAATTAGTTCATCTAATATATCATACCATTTTCTTGTTCCTCTGGCTGTGAAATATTTAAACATTTTTCCTTTTAAAGTTCTATTAAACCTTTCAACAATAGCACATTTAAAAGTTTTATTTTTACTTGTAAAATGATGTATTTCGTAATATTTCATATAATATTTAAACTCTTTATTTACAAATTCTTTCCCACGATCTGTTCGAATGAACTTCGGTATCCTTTTTTCTCTAAAAATCGATTCAAAAGCTTCAATTATTGTTTTCATTTTTTTATTTTTTAAAGGTTTTGACCACGCATATTTACTCATTACATCAATCACATTTAAAATATATTTGTATCCTTTATTTTCTTTATTAAATTCAATCATTTCTACTAAATCAGCTTCCCATTGCTGATCAATATGTTCAACAATAATAGGATTTCTTTTAAAACTTTTTCTAAGAGGTTTGTGTAACGTATATGTAAATTCTCCAGATAACCAGTTTCTGACATCGTTTATATTTAAATCTGGTATTAGTTCTTTTGCAGCGTAATATAATTTTTCTGATGAACTAAAACTTGCCGGATTACTTGGTTCGTAATAAATTTTTCTTAATATTTTATCCATTTTTAATCCAGCTAAATTTTTTCTCTCTCTTATTATTTACTTTCAATGGAGAAACCTTTGAAAATATTTCTATATTTGCTTTATTTTTCGTTTCACCTTTCAAAATTGAATTAAAACTCTCATCATCTAGTATATCTTCTATAATATTTTCAAATTTTTCAAATTTATTGTTAATTTTTATATCTAAATTAGAATTTATCAAACCTTTATCATATAAATTCAATGATCTTTGAATTAAAATTTTTTGTTTTTCTCTAAATTCAACCGTTATTGGTAAAACAATCATTTTTTCTGTAAATTCCATTTTATTTAATTAATGAAGTTAAAATTGAGGCAACAGCAGGTATAATAATGGGAAGCCAACCTCCAGATTGTTTTATAAGTTTTAATTTGGATTTATTATTATTTTTTTGATTGAATTTATTAATAATATTTTTATATCTATTTAATTTTCTTTTTTTATTTTTATCTAATTTTATGTTTCCTTTTTTGTAATTTATAATAATTTCATTGAGAGCTCTATATAAACATTCATTGGATAATGATTCTAAAATTTTTTTACGTAAATATTCATTTTTAATTGAAGCAATAAATTTTAATTTTTCTATACATTTATTTAGATTTTTAGACATTTTTTGGTTTTAATATCAAAGGTGAAAAAATATTATAGTTTTCTTCAGGGGTTATTCTAGTTTGAAGACGTAAATCTTCTGGTGTGTCAGGACTTAAATCAAATTTTATGTAACCATAAGCTTTTTCTGTAGCATTATTATAGGCTTCTATTAAAAACTTAGTGTTATTTGGATAAATTTGTCTACCTAAATTAACAATTTGAAATTTATCTCTAGGATTTTTCATTAATATTATATAATGGCAATTCAAACTTATTGTTCTCATTGATTTGGAATTATAAAATAAATTTTGTACAAGGAAAAAAACAGATATGTTTAAATGATGTGACTTTTTTAAAAAAATATTTTCAAATCCTTTATTTGAATTCATTTCATTTAATAAATCATCAATAATTATAATATCGGGACTCAATCTTTCAATCATGTCAATACTTGGTATTCCTTCTATATAATTAATTTTAATATTTTTTCCTAATTCAACACCGATTAAATCATGTTCCTGACCATAACACCACAATATTTCAATTTTTAACTTATTTATATTATAAAATAATTGTTTAAAATTTTTAACGATTCTAAACATCAGTTGTGTTTTACCACTACCTGTCATGCCTACTAATAATGTATTACAAGGATGTTTAAATTGAACATGTTTTATTTCATATATCATTTTAAATAATATACAAAAATTATATTTATTCAATAGAAATAGTAACAAATTTTTTATTTTTATTATAATTATTTACATTGTTAGGTTTATTATAAATATTTGCTTTTAAATAACAATGAGGTGAATATTTTTTATGTTCTAAATCAATTACATCCCCTGGCTCAAAATCATTTAGTTTCACATCACAAAAATTACATTTAACTTGATCACCATTATTAAGTGAATAAAATCCATTTTGAGCCAATTTTTCAACTGATATATAAGATAAAGGCCAATTTTTAAATGTCTTCAAACGTTCACACTCATAATTATATTTGAATTTTTTAACATTTTCTAATGCTATGTTTATAGAAGTTAAATTTTCAGTGTTAAACATTACATTTTTTAGAAGGAAATTTTTATTTTTTTCATCCATTATATTAGAAAGACTTCGTGTCCATCCAACCATCTATGAGAATTTTCTAAAGTTTGTTCATTGTAAATATTGTCATCAAAAATAGTTTCATCAGCATATTTTAAATAAATTTCATTTAAAATATTATCACAATATAATCTATTTAAACTATTTATATTATATTTCGGTTGAATAAGATCTTCGATACGATTTTTTAAATGTGGTATGATTGGTACAGAAATTTCATCCAATAGTAAATTATCGATTATAAGCAACTCACATAAACGTGGAGAATAATTTTCTTCAAGTAATGGAAAATATGAGTCATCAGAATATTTTTTATATATTATAGAAGAATAAAATTGCAAAATAATTTCGTTAAGTTCTTCATTAAATATAATTGATGATGGATATTTACTTTTTATTTGCAACAAATATAATAAAATCCATAAGCGGCGTTGTTTTTTTGTTAATTTTTCTTTTTTATTAGTAGCACAATAACGAATGTGAGTATTATATTCAGAAATTGTAAAATTTAAAAAACAAAAATCACAAATTTCATTCCAAGTGGTTTTAATAACACGATGAAATTTTTTCCCCATATTTTAAACTTTTATTTTTAATTTTTTTAAAAATATTAGATTTTAATATTTTATATTTATTTTTCCTAAATTATAAATCTTTTAAAATTTCGTTTTCAAGGGAGACAATAGCTATTAAATCTTTGTCTTCAAGAATACAAAATTGAGAATCGTTATTTGCTTTAATAAGAACGATTTGATAGAAATTTTCATCAATTTTATTAAAGTAAACTAATCGTTTATCTTTAATAATAGTCGATTCACGAGTAACAAAAGAAGTTAATAATTTTTGGAATTCAACCTTTTGAAGACATACACCATTGCTTGTTGGTTGAGGTCCTTTAAATGAGCGTATGCTGATATAATGCGCTGGGGCCAGAAATAAATTTTGAAATTCAATTACATCAATCTTTTTTATATACATATCTCCTTCAGACAACGAAATAGAGCGAACTGTTTTGAATGCCATTTTAAGTTGTAAACACTTTGAGAGCAAGAACTCGAATGAAGTTTCAGTCAAAATTTGTTCTCTTTTTATACTAAAAATTTAGGTCAAACCACTTGACAAAAATTTTATTTTTCTAAATGTTTTGTGACGTAAGCAAAGTAATAATTGTTTGAATAAATTATCATAAATTTTGTGACGTTAGTAATAATTTTTGTTTAATTTTTGGTTTTTACAAACTGTGACCTATATTGTGATAGTATAAAAAGGACACTGTTTGTTGAGGTGGAATTCAAAATTTGCTCACAAAGCATTTTTGTTTTGGACACTTACGAAAAATTAATTTATAAAAGTGATATTTCTAAATTTAATAATATAATAATGTCTAAAAAACGAATTTTAGAAAAATATTATAATGAAAATTCTTTGTTGAAATTTGAATTTAATGAACAAATTCCAAGTAAAAAAAATAATAAGTTTAAAAGAACTGAAAAATCCGTTTCATTTAAAATAATTCACAACCTTAATGAACAAGTTAATTTAATTTTAATCAAAGAAGAACTGATTGAAAAATTTGAGAATTTAATTAATAAATTAATATTGGGGGTTAATCCTGATTATTTTATATCAATAGAACTTGATCATAATTCATTGGAAAAACCAATTTACATAAGTTATCAAAAAATTAAAGAATTTAATGTGTCTACAATATTTGATAGACTAGAAAAGTTTAACCAAAGCAATAAACAATTGTTAACAGATGGTGAAATAACTATGAGAGTTGTGATTGTAGAAAATGTAAGAGGAGGGGGAAAAAAAATTCCATCAGCTCCTAAAACTAACGACCAAATTTCAAAATTAAGAAGATCAGTTATTACAATAAGTAATTCAGATAATTTGTGTGCATTTCGAGCTCTCTATATTGCAAAGTTTTTTACAGATAATAAAAATAATTTAAATTACAATGAATGGAAATATATAACACGCTATACTTCTATAAAACAAAAGAAGGAAGCAATAAATTTGAAAAAAGCATTTGGTCTAGATAATTGTGATTTAGTTGGTGTTGATGAATGGAAAATCATTCAAAACTATTTATCTAACTATCAAATCAAAATAATTGATGCTAATTGTAAAAATAATTTTATATTTAAAGGAGAATTTAAAAATAAAAAAATTTATATTGAATATATTAATAATCACTATAACGCAATTACTGAAATATCAACATATATGAATCCTAAAAAATACTATTGCGAAGATTGTAATGTTTGTTTTAGCAATCTCTTTGATCATATATGTGAAACTCATTGTAAAAATTGTTATAATAATTGTGAAAAAAGTGATAATATAATTAAATGTGATGAATGTAAACGAGAATTTGGAGGACTCAATTGTTATAATAATCATTTAAATAACAAAGTCTGCAAATATATCCGACGTTGTGAAAATTGTGAAATTATTTTTAAAGTGAAAAATAAGCATAAATGTCAACATTTCTATTGTAAAAAGTGCAATACAAGTTATAATAATCAACCACATTTTTGTTTTATAAAATCCAAAGACATAAGTAAACTTAAAATAGAAGACTCTATAAATAAATTTATAGTGTGTTATGATATTGAAAGTACAATAGTAAACAATGAACATGTACCTAATTTATTAATTCAAAAAACAAAATGTGATAAATGTTCCAATGAAGGAAATTGTAGTGAATGTTATATTGAAGTTCCTGATTATTATTTTGACCGTGACTGTGTAAAGAAATTTGTTCATTATCTCTTTGATCTATTAGCAAAACGAGCTGAAAAGAGAAAAGCTTGGATATTTGCATTTGCTCACAATGCTCAAGGATATGATAGTCAATTCATTTTAAGAGAAATATGGAATAAGAATTTTTTTAAGGTAAATGTGATAATGAGAGGAAGGAAGATTCTTATGATTCAAACAGGAAATGTAAAAATGCTAGACAGTCTAAACTTTTTTTTACAACCACTCTCGAAATTACCTAAGGCTCTTGGTTTAAATATTAATGTGCAAAAAGGTGATTTTCCTCATTTATTTAATATAGAAAATAATTATAATTATGAAGGCAAAATACCCGATATAAAGTATTTTAACGTTAATTATATGCCTCCGGAGAAAAAGCAAAAACTTATCGAATGGCATTCTGAAGCAAATAAAATTGATAAAATATGGAATTTTAAAGAAGAACTTATCAAATATTGTCAAAACGATGTAAATATTTTAATGGAATGCATTTTAAAATTTCGTCAAGTTTTTATAGAAATAACAGGAATTGATCCTTATACTCGTTCCATTACTTTAGCATCTATTGGTTTGGAAGTGTTCAAAGCTCATTGTTTAGATGGAGATAAAATTTTAGCAAATACTCCAATTGAAGGTTATTCGGCAAAGAAAAATTATTCAATGACTGCTTCTTGTTGGTTGGACTATATTCAAAAGTTTAAATTAGATGGAAGACAATTGAATCGTGAATATCGAATTGGAAATTATTGGGTGGACGGGTTTGATAAAGAAACAAACACCATTTATGAATTTTTGGGATGTAAATGGCATTCTCACACCTGTAAAATAGAATATAAAAACAGTGAAAAAACTTTAAAATTAAAAAATAAATTAGAATATTTGCAGGAAAGATATAAAAATATTGAGTTAATTTGGGAATGTGAATATAAAGAAATGCTTAAAAATGATATAGAAATTAAAAATTATTATGTAGAAAGATTTAAACAATATTTAAAATTAAAAAAATATGGTCATACAAAGCTGAAGTGTCATGGAGGACGTACCAATAATGTGTCATTAACCTATCAAGCTGAATCTGGAGTAAAAATCAGTTATGTAGATTTTATTTCACTCTATCCCAGTGTATTAAAAAAATGTAAATATCCAATTAACCATCCTAAAATTATAATTGAAGATTACGATTACACTTTACAAAGCTATTTTGGTTTTGCTAAATGTAAAGTATTGGCTCCAAAAGGATTATATTTTGGAGTTTTACCTGTAATGATAGATAACAAATTAATGTTTCCTTTATGTGTGAAATGTGCCAAGTTAAGAAAAGCAACATGCAATTGTATTGATCGTACTTTTACAGGAACATGGACTATTCAAGAGCTTAAACATGCCATTAAGAAAGGTTATAAAATTATTGATATCATTGAAATTTTACATTACCCTGAATCAGCACAAGATGGGGGACTCTTTGCTAAATATATTGACAAGTTTTTAAAAATTAAACAGGAAGCAAGTGGTTTTCCTTCTTGGTGTAAAACAGAAGAAGATAAACAAACATATATAAAAAATTATGAAAATCATGAAGGAATTCAACTTGATTACAATAAAATTGAAAAAAATGAGGCTCTGCGATTCATAGCAAAGATAATGCTTAATAGCCTCTGGGGAAAATTCGCTCAAAGACCAAATCAATCTAGAACAGCTATAATAAACAGTTATAATGAATATTTTGATTTAATAACGGATCAAAATAAAGAGATAACAGGAGAAATTATGGTAAATGAAGATACATTGATAAACACTTGGGAGTTTATAGAAGATCATATGGATATAGCAAAAAATTACAATATTGCTCTAGCATGTCATGTAACCTCTAACGCTAGATTAATGCTTTTGGAGATAATGGAAAATCTTGAAGAAAAATTTCCTGGATCCGTACTCTATCACGATACTGACAGTGTAATATATAAACAAAAAGAAAGTGATGAATCAATAAAATCTGGAGATTATTTAGGCGAACTTACAGATGAAATTACAAAAAATTACGGTGAACTTGCTCGATGTATTAGTTTTGTATCTCTTGGTCCAAAAAATTATGCATATACAATAGACATTGGTGATGGAAGCTATAAAACTGAAATCAAATGCAAAGGAATATCATTAAATTGTAAAGCCAGAGAAATAATAACCTTTAACCAGATGTACGATATGGCAAAAGTGTATTGTGATAATAAAGAAATTATTGAAGTTAAAGTTCCGCAATCTCAATTCAAAATTTCAAACCACAGTCAAATATTTACTAGAGAATTTGAAAAGATATATAAAGTTGTTAGTGAAAAAAGAGCTCTAGACGGTGAACGCACTGTCCCTTTTGGTTACTATTAATATTTTAATTTTTAAATATATTTGATGTATTATTTTAAATATGTAACAATAAAATATGAGGTCATTCACCTTAAAATATTTAATGTTACGCTATAAGACACTTAACTTGAGAATTTTACAAACCGATTTACGCCATACACCTCCTAACTTGTTGATTTTACAAACCGGTTTACGCTATACACCACCTAACCTGGGAATTTTTCAAACAGGTTTACGCTATACACCACCTAACCTGAGGATTTTACAAACCGGTTTACGCTATACACCCCCTAACTTGTTAATTTTCTAAACTAGGTCGATCCTATCGGCCCCCTAGGCCTACTAATAACATTTTTGTCAGAAAATGCCTCTTAAAAAAGAAATTTAAAACAAATGAATATTATGTTAATTTTCATTGTAATCAATAAATATAAATAAATTTGTTAAATAATCCAAATTATTCTTAATATTCAATCGTATTATTTATTAAATTATAAACTTTTATCACTTTCTCTAACTTGAAGTATTCCTATCTTGAATTCATAAAATCCTGGTCTCAACCGATTCAAGATAGAAGAGTTAACAGTACTTTATAATATAAAGTCAGGAATTGACAAAATTAACATTTTTATAAAATTTGAAGCTATTTTTTCAAAATAATTTTCTTTTATTATTATAAAATGTAGGATTAATGTATCTTGCAAGTAATTTGGTTAAAACATTAGGAATATTAAAATAAAGAGTTTATTTAAATAATCATAATATGAAATTCTTAAACAATAAAGGAATTATTTAAATATAATTTATTTATATTATAATTTGTTTATATCAGCAATAATACAATAGTTATTTCATGCAATTAAATATTAAAAATTATTTATTAAAAATTGTCTTAAAATAAAAATAATAACTGACAATCTAAACAAATGGTTTATATACTCTAAAATAAATAAAATAACTGAAAATGAAGTGAAAATAATATATAAATAAAATATTGAGTTGAGTTGACTCATATTAATCTTTTCGATATCATTAGAAAAATTTATTATTTTTAAGTCATATTCAGGTTTGTTTTCGGGATTTATTATTTTTCGTTTCACTTCATCATAAATACCACTTTCTCTCAAACCATCGATTCTTAAATAAAATTAAAAAATTAATATAAGTCTTAATTATAAAAATCATACAATAAATTTAAATTTTTATGCAAATTAATTTTCTGTTTTTCATTATAAGTATAATCTCTTAAGACAATTGGTAAAGTGAATGTCCCTTCTCCTGAAATATGATAGTCTATATCTTCATCAAAATTTTTATTCTCTCCAAAAACCAAAAGTTTATAAAATTCCATTTCATTTTTACTTTTTATAATAATTGATTTGCCTTTACCTATTGAATCATAATCATAATTTTCGTTCTTTTTGAATTGTAATCTGAAATAAAATTCTCTTGCCATTGTATTAATTTTTTCATCGTGACAATGGTTCCATTCATATCCTGTTATTTGAGTTTTATTAAATTTATATTTTATGCATTTTCTTATGTAAATATGATAAAATGGACTATAAACCATGTCAGACCATTTTATTTGTATTTTTAGATCTTTTCGTTTATATAAGTCTTCAATTGAGTCAATCATTTCTATTTGTTGTGGAATCATTAATCTATCCCTTAAAATACCCGCAAATGCAGACAATAATACAGTGCACGAAATAAGCCAAACCCCGGAAAGTATTTTATTCGTTTCATTAAATTGAAGTGAATAATAATCAGATAAAACTATGGATAAATTCGACCAAAAGTTTTGGAAGAATTTTTTAATAGACTTTTGAAAAATGGTTGAAAATAAAGAGAGGAATAGAATGGATGCAAATATTCCATAATAAACGTTAATATCAAAACACATTAATTTATTGAATAATGATTTGTTTACTAAAAAAAGAAAATTAATTTTAAATAATATTAATCAATATTTAGGTAATATTTGTTTTTAATAAATTAAACAAGATAACATATTATTAATTTAGCTTTAATGAAGACCACAATTAGTATACAATAAAATTATTGTATTTTAGCGGAAACTTTAATCAAGTAACTAATTTTCTTCTTCAAAGCATACGAACGCAATGATTCCACTCATGGAATGCCGAAAAGGATTCAATTGGTGATATTTTAAATTGCATATTTATAATAAATTTAACAAACGAAGCGCCGTTTCTGATTTTGGTCTGTTGGGTGGGTGGACTTGTAGAATGACAAAATTATTATATTTACTACACTTTTTTCGGTAAATGTAGTAAAAACTTATATATATTATATAATAAATAATTATACAATGAAGAACACAAGTGATTACTTTTTGAAAGTTTTCGCTATAATACAATTTTTAATTACCTATAAGTTGTTGTCTTCATGAAAGCTAAGTTTTATTTGTTATCTTGTTAAATTAAATTTATAAATTTTATTATTTTCATTTTATTTACTTTTTGTTGTCCTTGATAAAATTCTATCTTCTTCAGTATAATCGAGGATTTTAGTTATAGTCAATTTTTTATTCTTATTATATGCATTTTCTAAATAAAATAAAGGTGTAATTGCTAAAATTAAACCTGTTCTAAATCTATTAGGCATATTAGAACCACACCGATTACCCCAAGGAGGGAACAAATATGTCCTAGACAAAATTATTTTCAATTACTTTTAATTAAAAAAGTTTTAAAATAAAATATAATTTTAATAATATTTAATAATATTTATATTTTTAAAATTTTTACCTAGTTTTTGTAAATTTCTCTAAATATTTTATAATTGTTATCATAGCTCCACACCATATGCACTCAACTAGTTCAAATACATCGGGAAAATTATTTTCATTGCTTAAACTAAAATATGTATTATTTTTTGTTAAATTATTATTTCTTATATTATAATCAGATATATTATGACAAAATAATTTAATATTTTTATAATAATTTTTATATTCTTCCATTTTGTTCAAATTAAAACTTTAAAATATAAAATAAAAATATACGTATTTATAGTAGATTTGGTTTAAATTAAAATGAGTAGTTCACACTTT
>JAQFZM010002776.1:0-12622 GCA_034695785.1 Galumna obvia | reverse complement strand
AAACTCTATTATAAAAAGATACTGACCAATGACTATCAATTATTGTTCATATTTTCAAGCGCGCACTTTAAAAGTTTTGAATCTAAATTAAAATCAAACAATTCGTTAATTTTAATATTTTAATTATAAATTATGATTTGAGATAATTAAAATAAATTAATTATCGCAATAAATTAATTGCAATAAATAATGATTTGCGCGCAAAAACTTATATCAATTTAATTGTAATTAATTTCAAATCATTTGTTTAAAAAAAGTCAAACTTTTGATAACTTTTCATATAAAACAAAAGACTGAAACTTGAAAGTTATCCATCAATTATGAAAGTTATCCATCAGATTTTACTTTTGGTTATTCTATTATCAATATTGAAGTCAAGGGTCACAAAGGGCACTGACATTGAATACAATTACACGAATAATATAACGGACAGCACTGAGAGTGAAAGTACATCGAACTCAACTGATTACAAGACAACCACACTATTGACCACTACTTCCAAAATGAGAGACAATGACATTTCAGTTCTATTGGCTTTTGTTTATTTCATAATTATATTTATAGTATTTATCGTTATTTTAATCATATTTGTATTGATTTTTAAATGGTGTGGGGTGCAATTGGATGAGAATCAAGTTCAGTATATTCTTTTTATTAATCATTTAATGCATCGCCATCACCATCACTATGGATATTAGTAATAGTTTGTGTCATTAAAAGTTTGTGTCAACATTTTGTTAATAATTAAAAATAATTTATTTTTTTCAATATTATAGTGTTTTTTATTAAACAAAAGAAATTATATTTATTATAAAATCGAATTAATATTATATTAATTTCGTTAAAATTTAGATTATATAAGAGTTTAGTTTATTTACAAACGACAGAAAACTGATAATCCTTTTCATTAGTCAGTCCTTCGTCTCTATTATTTGTGCAAAAAGTCTTTATTTCCTTTAAGTGTTGTCTAAGAAATAGAAATAATCTAAAATGAATTCCAGAAATATTTTCCCGAAAACTTACTCTCTGTTCAGTATATTCTTGGATGAGAGGGGAACTACAGTAATGCTGTCCACCCATATCTGGTACTTAATTACACCCAAATTCATGTGCCAATGGAAAGTGACACCCTTGATTTCACCAAGGTCATAACCAATGTTTTTAATAAAGGTATAGGTCTGTCCCAAATGGAATACTTGATCTCTGAATTAAAATATAAAATTAATCAAAAATTAACCCAAAATTAATATAAAATTTCCAATACTTTGAATTGAGGGTCACTTTTTCATTGCTTTTCTCTCCGTGAAGTGTAACACTTAAAACACCATGGCTGCTAACTCGGTGGGCTGCATCTGGGGCCATTTTTATTTGAATTTCATATTCGTTTGCTAGGTGAAATTGAATCAAAATTGAGCTAAATTGCATCAAGGACAAAATATTTACTAAAATATGGATATTTATCAGTAGTGGTCAGAAAAAATCTAGTGCCCCTTGTTGCTTTCTCAACTTTTCTACTCTGTTCGGCCTCATCTCCGAGAACAGCACATTTAGTACCGTCTGCGCAGTCAAGACAGCGTCCGCCTAAGAATGAGTCAAAGTCTCCGCATTGATAACTGACTCCTTTATTGTGTTTGTGATTAATTGAAGTCAAGTAGAAGTCGACAGCTCTCTGATGATTACATGCAACTAATCGTCGGACCCCTTCAAGAAGTCCTGAATTTAAAACATTAGTTCTATTGTTAATCAAATAAATGTCATAAAGACATGCCATCAGTTATAATAGAAGTCCATCTCTGTTGATCACATCCAGGTTGGTTTTTACCTTTATATACAAATTTTAATTCTAATAAAACAAATGGACTGACACTGACCTCCATTTGGATAGAAGTCTAAGTGACCACTGGTTTCATACATTCCAAAACCCAAATCAGGTATCAAATGCTGTGCGTCTGAATGAATGGCGTCAACGAATTGGGCCTAAAATTAAGATTTTTTTTGTAAATTCATTAAAATATGATTTCACTCACATCTGTCGGATCCAATTTAGCCTTTGGCCACTTTAAACCTTCGAAATATGGTCCTGTTCATTTACAATTAAGTTTAAAGCAAAATTCTAATAAGAAAATGTATCTATTAACAAACCAGCAGGGTCTAATCCAGTAATTCTTCCAAGAGTACCGTTCATCCTCTCTCCGGCATAACCGGCCACATGAGAGCCCAATGAATGACCCAAAATGTGTATAGTATTTACATCGACTCCAAGTGTTGACTAAAAATTAAAATTAAAATGAATGAGCATGGTTAAGTATAACTATTAATTAATGATACCTTCAAATCATTGATGAAAAGAGCAATGACTGGTCCCACGACCCGAGTGTTTGCCGTTGCCTTCAAAATAACATTTCAATAAAATAAGACTAAGAATATTTGAATTGAAATACCTGTCCATAAGGCAATCCATTTCCTTTACTCCAGTCAACAATAATGACATTAAAGTCATCGGCCATAAGGAACTCATCCTTCATATGTTTCATCCAATCGCCAAACAATTGGTTGTCCAGGAATCCATGAACTATAAACTTGGTTGGTTTCTGACTGTTGAAGTTGGAGCTTTTGATAGCATCATGGTCGCCCTGCTTAAGTACCTGTGCGTTATTCAAGTTCTTTCGTGTATGTAACAAGAATTTAGTATCGATTGATTGCGGACTTTTCGGTAAGAAAACAAATGGTCGGTATATCGGGTCATAAAAGTCTCTGGTTGTGAAGTGACCTATTCCTGGATAATCGACCTCTGCATACGCTAAAAGAATTGAGAATAAAAGTTAGATTAATGATCAAGGTTATCATTAATAGAAAGTATTACCCTGGACTTCATTAGTTGGTGGCCTAACATCAATACTTTTCGAGTAAACTGTACTCAAGTATTGAATTAAACACAGAATCAAAAGACGTGATACAAACATTTGACAACTACTCCAACAACAAAAAACTAAACCAATTCATATGCTTTAGAATAAAGGATTGAAAATCCTTTATATTCTATTTTTTATCAAAATTTTTTATATTCCTGGTATAAACTATATCATTGTGTAATTCAGTTGTTTATTACATTTGTTTTATCGCATGTTTTCCGATAACAGGATTTTCCATAATAGGAGTCAGTATTTCATTGACTTCGGAATTATCGCTAAATTTATTATAATTTTAAAAGATTTAATTTATTGCTTCAACTATTTTACCAAGGTATAAAAATGGGTTATCGCTTTTATTAATTATAATAATATTAATTAAACAAATATAGAATTTACAAGGTGTTTTATTTAATAATTTTAGACATATTTTCAAGTTTATTTATGTTGGAGATTCCTCGTGAATTAACCCTGCTGGAATTTTAAGCACAAAGATAAAATATTGATATGTAGTAATCTTGATCTTTTACATTCATCCACCTTTGACATAAGCAAGATTATTTTCAATAATATTTAACATTATTATTATTATTATTATTATTGAATTAAGAATTACTTATTATTTTTCTAAATTTCAATTTTTTTATTTATAATAATCAAGGTCAATTAAAAAGCAAAAAGAATTAAGAATAAAAAACAAAAATCATAAAATAAACTATATAAGAATAATATTCTAAAATTATTCTAGGGCTTATTTTTTATATTATTGCTTTGTGGTAGAGAAGTTTTGCATATGAATATTAACAAGGTGATTATATAAGATTATACCAGCTTGTTACTGTTCCCTAGTACATTTTAGTGTTGATAATCATTTAAAAGAAGCCAACTTAATGGGATTTATACAAAGAATTAATGTCAGAACAAATGTTATATAACTGATAAAATCAAGACTTTCCCATTCGATATACCCATTAAATCCTTATTATTTTCAAGATAAGCAAGCAACAATATTAAACTCTAATTCCAAAAGGCGTTAGAATACAAATAAATTAAATTTGATAATGTTATGGCTTCAGCAATGACATTTATACATTGATCATTTATACATAGCTCAAATTTCGCATTATTATCGATTTTAAAATCAATGACATTTTAAAATTGAGAAATTCACAAAGATCTTATTTTTAAACTTAAAAAATAAAACTACCATGATATTTTTTGATAAGTTTTATTTTTTGTTTTTGTTTTTTATTTTATTATATAAAGAAATTCCTGAAAATTCATTAATACTTTTAGAAAAAATTAAGTTAAATTTTAAACGTTTTAATATTGACTTTTATTTTAATTTAATTTAAACAATTTTATAATTTAAAATAAAATTATTTGCAACTCTTTAAAATGTCCCGGAGTATAACAATTTCCTTCGAGAAAATTTTATAATTAGATCATGCTTAATCTATAATGAAATCTATATTTTATCTGAATATTTTCCCTGAAAGACGAGATTATATAATAAAGTCTTAATTAAAAATTTAATTTAATTTTAATTAAAATAACATTAATTGTATTGAAAGTGTATTAAACGAAATACAATGAAAGCGTTGATTTGTTCTCTAATTGCGACCGCAATTGTCGTCAAAATCTATGACAAGTATTTCCCAACGAATTCGATCAATGATTGCGAACTGAAGGAATTGGTCAGAAGTGTCGACATAATAGCAAACATGATTTGTAGTAAACCCGTAACAGACACACAGTTGGCACAAATCATGAAATGCAGTGAAATGCCCAAAGCCTTCAAGCAAAGAGTCAATTATAAGGTTTTATTATTACGTTATTATTATTAAAAATAATTGATTTTAATTATGAATCCATAGCTAAAAACATGTCTTAAATTGGATTCATTGGTTGAGAAGGATTTCCCCAAATTATTTATTAACTATGTTTGCAATAAAGAGACCAAAGAGTGTGGTCTTCAAATTGAAAAGGATTTCCTCTTGAGAGCCACTCCTGAAGAAGTTATGACTGATAGAAAATCTGCTGGACAATTTTTTGTAAGTTTTATAAGCAAATACTTAAATTGTTTTAATGATTTTGTTTATAGAATTGTCTAAAGAAGAATGCGTTCAAAGACTTCAAAGATGAGTTATAAGACTTTTAAGAGATATACCTAAAGAATATCTTAATTTTGAAATAAATTTACTTGGTATAATAAAAATTTGTAATATTTCTTTAGTCAAAATGATCAATAAAGAATTTTTTGCTCAACAATTTTGCAAGCTCATTTATATCATAGATAAGATTGTGCTAATATTAATTACTTAAATAAACTTTAGGTTAGTTTATAATCATTAAAATAAATTTCTAATTTACATAAAATTGTTTTATTTATAATTATTAAAAGAGTGCTCGAAATACTTTATTAATGTTTATTATAGTTTAAAAAAGTGACAAAATTATTAAAAGGAGGAAAAAATTGATTTTTATTTTGTATTATTTTGGATATAAAGTGTTTAAACTTCGTTTTGTTGTTATGGAAATATTCCAACAAAAATAAATTACATTAAAAGTGCTTTCATAGCATTAACTTTAAAACTACATGTATAGTTAATTCTTAATTAACCTTGCCCAAAATCACTAATCATTTTATACTAACTTGTATAATTTAATATTTCATTTTGATATTTATATAATTTCTTGACTTTAATATTATTAAATTATATAATAATAAAAATATTAGTTTATACATTAAATTAGTTTTGAATGAATAATTCAATTAATTTTTTAATTAAATTTATTTTAATTAAAATAATAATAACTGAAAAGTGTGTTAAACAATGATTGATATAAAAGCATTGATTTGTTCTATTATTTTGACCACAATTTTGATGACACTCTATAACTACTATTGGCCATCAAATCAAATCAATAATGAAGATAATAAAGTGGATAATTTAGCCCAAATAATCAAAAATATTGACATTTTGTCAAACATGACGTGTAGTAGACAAGTATCTGATCAACAGTTAACACAAATTATAAAATGCAATAAATTACCCGAAAATATCAAACGGAAAGACGATTATATGGTTTTAATTTTAATTTATTACTAAAAATAATTTATTTTAATTATTAATTCACAGATAAAAACATGTCTTCAATTGAATTCTTTGAATAAGAAATATTATCCGAAAGCATTTCTTGGCATAATTTGCCATGATGAAACAAAAGAGTGTGCTCTACAAATTGTAAAGGATTTCCTTAGGAAATCCACTCCAGAAGAAGTTACCACTTATAGAAAGTCTTCAGAAGAATTTATTGTAAGTCTTGTTTCTGTTTAAACATAAATTGTTTTAATAATTTATTTACAGAATTGTTTGAAGAATGTGTTTAAAGATGAGCTCTAAAGGAAAATTATACTAAAATATGATAATTTAATCTTGAAATAACTGAACTTGATAATTGACACTATTATATTGAATAATCTATCATGATATTTGTTGTGTAGAAATTTTAATTGCTAAAGGTTATTTTAAATTAATAGTTTGTAATATTTGTAATCAATAAAATTCTTCTTTGAAATCTAATTATAGTTCTTTATTATATCATATTATAAATTAAATTCGGAATTTTTAAAGTGCGCGCTCGAAAACATGAACAAGCAAAAAAGTGTATTCAGATAAAATGATGAAAAATTTAGAACCTATTAAAGTTTATTCGATTATTTTTTAAACCCTTTTAAAAACATTAATGATAGCCATCGGTTATTACTTTCTCGTTATAATAGAGATTTGACCATGAAACAACGTATAGTAAAGGTTAAATATTTAATAAATAAATGGCTATAAAAGGGTATAATTTTTATATTAACATGGTAATAGTATTAAAGAATGCAAAAAAGCATCGCTTGATTTTCCTAATCTAATTTATAAATTATAATCATTACTCAATTATAAATTATTTATTCTATGCAAAAAAGTTGTGTTAAACATCTTGGTTTACATTATATCTTGATAAAATCTAAGAAAATTTAATTAAAGGACATCAAAATTGATACTATCTAGTTGAATATGGTTGAGAATTTCTAGTATTACCTTACAATTCCAATATACATGTAAATTGAGTCCAAATCTTATTTAATTAAAATATAACTTATTTTTAGATAAAAGGGGAAAATGAGATCATATATTAAATTGTTTTTCAGTGAATCATTTAATTTTTAATTAAAATTATTTTAATAAAAATAACTTTAATTGAAAAGTATATTTTAAAAAGTGTTAAGCGATGAGTGAAACAAAAGCATTGATTTGGTCTCTTATTTTGACGGCAATTGTGGTTAAACTCTATAATAACTATTGGCCTACAAATGAAGAAACAAATAATTGTGAGACATATAATCTTATAAAGGAATTGACCAAAAATGTTGACAATTTGTCAAACATGATGTGTGGTAAACCTGTAACTGATGTACAGTTGACACAAATAATGAAATGCTATGAAATGACCGAAGATATCAAACATAAAGAATATTATGAGGTTTTCATATAATTTATTATTAATTATAGTTTTATAAAAATAATTGATTTTAATTATGAATTGATAGCAACAGAAACTTCAATTCCAAAAAAAGGTAAATTTAGTTTTAAATCATTATTAAATAATGAATTTATAGTTAAAGACATGCCTTAAATTGAATTCATTTGATGAGAAAATTTTACCAAAAATATTTGTTGAGTTGATTTGCAACAAAGAAACTAAAGAGTGTGGTCTCCAAATTGAAAAAGAGTACCTCATGAGAGCCACTCCTGAAGATAATAAGGCGTACAGAGAAAATGGCAAACAATTTATCGTAAGTTATATACAAAAACATAAATTATTTAATAAATTTATTTATAGAATTGTCTAAAGAATAATGTTTTTAAAGACTTCAAAGATGAACTCTAAAGAGAAAACAACCCTTATATGAATTAATTGCACTTGCACATTAAATAAGTAGTTAATATTTATATAATTAATTTATAGAATATTTAAAAAAAATTGATAGATATTAGAATCTAATTTTGTCCATGGTAAAATCTTAATCAGCACATCCAACCAAATTGATATATCCTTTATTTATATCTTTTTTAATGTCTGTATTCAACTCTTAAATAAATTAGAATTTTATTTTGAATTTTTTATTTTTAAATATAAATTCAAACAAAACTAAGAATAAGAAAATAATTGGAAATCGTGTCCGCAATATAGAGATAGAACTCAAAGTTATTCATTGGAAACAAATCTAAACAATAGAACCCAATTTCAGGTGAAGTCAACCTCTCTATGAATGATAATATTTTTAATCTTTGAAGAACTGAAATATTCTTTTCCGTCGAATACTTAAATAACAGAGAATATGGTTTGTGTGCGGAATGGCTGAGAAGAGCACTCATTAAATTCATAATAAATACTCCACCAAATATTGAAGTAAATACCAGACAACAAAAAAATCTATGAATTGTAACTGTTTCTTTTGCATGGGTTATATATAATAATAGGAGAAGTACAGGAGTAGTCAGAAAATAGAAGATAAATATCATTAATTTAAAGAATTGGTTTAATTGATAGACTTTAATCGTAACCAAATTGTGTTCAATCATTGAAATCATTAAAAGTCTATAATTTCTATATTCGAGACTTTTGTTAATATTTCTGTAAATTTCTTTGAATTTTGATCTCAAATAAAGTGCCACTAAATACCAACTGATAAAACCGACCGCTGATGTCGAATAAAGTAATTTAAAGAACAAATAAGTCAATGGTGTGCACAACACAATTGAAATTAATGAAAAATTAGTATCAGGGTCAAAATATGCTATTAAAGTTGGTATGAAAAGTCCAACGAAACTTACATTTAGTAAAATTCTATTTATGTATTTCATCACAACTTTAGTTAAGACGTCGGCCTTTATTTTAAAAGTTTCGGACGATTTGTTGTCTAATTTAAAGTTCAGTTCTCCGTAACAAATGTCACAAAAATATTTCCATAAACTGAAGGTATGATTCATTTCTTGGTATTGAACCACAACTAAAATAAAGAGAACCACAAACGAACCCAAACTTAAAACAGTTGACAAAACTCTTGGATTTGTTATCAAATAGTTTGCGTCACTCATAAGACTTCGCATTTGTTTTGATGGAAACACCGCTGAAACCAAATATCGTAAACCATTTACAAGTAAAACAATTCTCATCAGGCTAACATAAACCAATCTTTTAATGCTTAAATAACCTTTGTGATATTGTTCCAAATTAGAAATAGCTAGTTGATTCTTGTTTCCCAATTCTACTATTCTTTTAATGGCAATACATTCGTCTCTGTTTTTTGAGATAAATTTATTAAATCTGTTTTTAATCCGAATCTTTTGATAGAAATTTTGGAAATTCAACTTCACTTCCATTTTTAAAATACGAATTTTAATAAAATAGATTTTATGAATAAAAAATTTATATTTTATAAAATATTTAATTTTGAATTTGAATTAAATAAAATAAAGTAAATATTTTCATTCGTTTATTAAAACTTAAAGTATATTTAATTTCAAAAAAATATAATGAATTTTATTTAAAAAAATACTAAAAATATCTAAAAATTGATTATATAGTAAAGGAAATATAAATTTTACTAATTGTAATTTTTTTAAATTAATTATAATATAATCTTTTAAAATCGAAATTAATTTCAATTAATATTAAATTTATATATTTGTTGAAATATATTATTTTTTCAAAAATAGCTTTTAATACATATAAGTAATTGTCATTTTGTAAAATAATCTATGTGATTTTGCATAATTTATTCTATTAATAATTTTATAAAATATTTTATTACATTTTTAAATAAACGTTATTTGAAACGAAATGAGATTTTTTTATTTCTTAAAAGTTTATATTTTAGAAAAATAGTGTAATTATATTTTAACTAGTTTACTCAACTTGTCTAAAAACATTTTATTTAATTAGCAAGAACATTAAATAATTTTTAGCGTTAAGAGAAATTATTTTTAATTAAACATTTTATTGACAGATAACATTAAATTGAGTATCTTGCTCATTTTTAATTGCATCGTTTCTGTGTGCTGTACAGAATGTTTTAATTTCTTTGGCGTGAAGTCTGAAAGAGAGCACAGAATAAGATATTTAAGTAAAACATTTAAATATTATTCATACTCTTTGTTAAGGATATTAGCAGAAGAGAGGGGAACAACAGTTATGCTGTCCACAAACATATTCTCATGGATAAGACCACCAAGAGCAATGTGCCATTTAAATTTCAGACTCTTTATATCACCGAAATCGTAGTCAAAGTTCGTAATAAATCGATACGTTTCTCCCAAATGGAATATCTCATCCCTAAGAAGCAAGGTAAGTTTAACCATTACTAATTAACCTAGCATACTTTGGATTCAAAGTGATCTCTTCATCAGCAACACCAGAATTGATTGTAAGCATAAGAGTACCATGGTTGGGTAGCCTGTGCTCTGCTGGCGCTGACATTTTCACTTGGATTTCATATTCATATTCTGTGCAATTAATAAATGTTTAGTTAAGTCATTAAATTTTGTTAAATACTGACTGAAAAACGGATATTTGTCTGAAGTGGTCATAAAGAATCGAGTGCCCTTGGTACTATTCTGTACTTTTTTAGATTCAGTGGCGGAATCGCCAATAAAAGCACATTTGTCTCCATTAGGGCCGCAATCAATACATTTGCCGTTTTTGAATGCGTCGTAATCAGAGCACTGGTAGGCAACACCTCTTTGTTTCTGTCGAAGTGAACTCTGGTAAAAGTCAGCCGATCGCTGATGATTGCACTCAACGAGGCGTCGGACCCCTTCTATTAAACCTTTTATTGAAAATTATATTTTAAGAATTCTTTTGTTTTAGGAAATGTGTCCAAACATACCATCAGTTATAATAGATATCCACCTCTGGGTATCACATCCAGGTTGATCTTTGCCTACAATTTATACAATTATTTATTTGGCTATAATTTAATCTTAAGTCTGACCTCCATTAGGATAGAAATCTAAGTGACCACTGGTTTCATACATTCCAAAACCCAAGTCTGGGACCAAATGTCGGGCGTCGGTATGAATGGCGTCGACGAACAAAGCCTTTAATAGAGATAAGAGTTATTTAATAAACATTACTTTTGATAAGTGATTACATCCGTGGAATCGAGTTTAGCCGCGGGGGGCAGACCTTCAAAGTAAGGTCCTATCAGATAACAAATGGATTAGATATAAGAAAAGGGCAAACAATAATCTAACAAACCAGCTGGATCCAATCCCGTGATTCTACCAATTTTTCCTTGTTGTTTTTCTCCTGCATATCCGGCAACGTGTGATCCGAGGGAATGGCCTAATATGTGGACATCTTCTACATTGAGTCCGGACACGTTCTGAGAAAAAGGTTATATTCGAAGAATATCTTAAATAACAAACCTTTAAATCATTGATCAAAAGAGAAATAACGGGTCCGACAACTCTGGTGTTTGCTGTGGCCTAACATTAAAAATGTTAATTATCATGGTTAAATTAATCTTATTATTATTATGTTATATAAAGGTACCTGTCCATATGGAAGGCCATTACCGCCACTCCAGTCAACAATAAAAACATTATCATCTCTGAGGGCTAAGAACTCGTCTTTCATTACTTTCATATAAGGGCCCAGAACTGGATTATCGAGAAATCCATGAACAATGAACTTGGTCGGATTCTGAGCGTTGAAGTTAGACTTTTTGATGCTATCCGGGTCATTATAATTAAGGTATTGCTCTTCTTTGGGGTTCTTTTTCGTATATAACATAAACCGGACTTTTATGTGTTCCGGACTCTGAGGCAGGAAAACAATCGGACGATAAACCGGGTCTTTAAAGTCTTCAGTAGTGAAATGGCCAATACCAGGATAGGTTACTTCACCATAGGCTAATGATCGAGAAAGTAATCATGATCAGTCATAAAACTAATTTAGTGAATACAAACCATCTTGCACAAATTGCCTATCAGTCTGAGTAATGTCTATACTTTTAGAGTAAACAATATTCAAGAACTGAATGACAGCTAAAATCAAAGGAGCCTTCATTTCGTTAGTTTAGAGGCAAAGGACAGCACATCATTGAAATGCTTTCTATTTATTCCTTTCTCTTACAATCAATTTTTATCTTTTAAATGAAAAGGAATTAGTAATTGATTGTATCTAAACTATTAGACTTATTAAACAAAGGGTCAATTCTTATCATTTGGATTATTCTTTATATTCCGTTAGAATTGTTTCTTATAAAGAATTAAATGCTTACACCTATTATTCAAATAATTATCACAAAATACCAAAATATTTAACAAAAACATGTTCTCAGATATCAAAACATAATCCCTATGCTCTTGTAACTCTTTCTAATCATTTTTTCTTACTTATAGTTTTATCTATTATAAATTCTAAATATCTAGATAATAATTATTAGATTTATGAAACAAAAGTAAAATTAATCGAAAAAAGAACCTGGATTATATCTATTAAACTGTTATTTAAACTGGTATTATGTTGACATTGAAAACTCTTAATTGAATTAAATTATAATTTACAATCCAAAAAAAGGGCACTTTTGGGGTACTCAAAATATGCATTCTCAAATACTATTACCAAGTTTATTAAAAATTTATACCCTT
>JAQFZM010002775.1:0-12624 GCA_034695785.1 Galumna obvia | reverse complement strand
AGAGAGAGAGAGAGAGAGAGAGAGAGAGAGAGAGAATATTTAAAATGTATATAAATTAGAAAATTTGTTCCTTAGACTAAAGTTGAGTTAAGTTGAAAGTTGATGGAATCAATTCTATTTAAAATCATTCGTCAATTCATTTGAAAGTCATTGAAAGTAAAATAATATATTTATAGTACTTTTGAGCGTAAAAATGATTTGTTGGAATAGAATCCTCAGAGACTATTATAATTTGTTTATCTAATTGTGCTAAATTAGTATCTTGGACATATTTATCGTTACTACTATTTTAAATAAAATGATTTTGTATACAAAAAGTTCATTTATTCAAACATTTATTAGATTTCGTTTGACATAAATGTAATCAAAAGAGTTTATTTCAGTTTTAATCAGTTCCTCATTTGTGACCAAATCGTTTGCACTTATCTTTTATTCTGATATTTTCAACGATTTATGTATAGAAAACTGGAAAAATGGGTAAATTTTATGTCAAAATTTTAAAATTCCATTTTAAAGGCGTGTCATTTGTTTTGTGATTTTTCTCTAATCATGTTTACTCTTTATTATAGCCAAGGTACATGTATATATTCCCCTTAATATTTTTAATTTTCAAATTAAGTTAAAATACTTTTTATTTTCCAGTAAATTCGAGGTACTTTTGTTAAACCTTTTGAGAATTTCTTGTTTATATGATAATCATATATGACTAACAGGAGAGATATGTAAGATATGAGGAAAAGTTTATTGAATGCAAGTTCTAAATGGGAGACATTTTGCCATTTATTTATTGTCGGTTTATTAATATTATTGGAGTCAACAACTAATTGGAAAGTTTTCTATTTTGCTTCGATCAGGACTTTAGGGAACAACACATTTATGAACAAATGAATCATTCATTTCGAGAGAGCGAGAGCGAGAGAGAGAGAGAGAGAGAGAGAGAGAGAGAGAGAGAGAGTTTCTTAATGTTTTCAAGTTCTCTTAGTAGAAAGAAAATGGAAAATTATTTTCATTTATAAAATGGTTAAATGAATAAATGACACCAAAAAGAAAAACAATTTTCCTGAGAATTACAAATGAATTCAAAACATAACCATTGGATCTAATTATAGATCATATGATATGATCTATATATGATTCATATTTTCGATAAATTTATTGTCTTATTCAATCTTTATAAAGTTGAAAGTTTATAAATTTGTTGAATTAAAAAAAATATATAATTTTCTCTTTTTATAAAAATGAGAGAAAATGTAAACAAAATGTTATGAAAATTGAAGACAAAAGTGGACTACATTTTCAAAATTTAAATGCATAAATCGAAATAAATATTATACGTATTACATACGTCCAAGGTATAGCTTGGATATTTGCCAAGTTATTAAGTGTATAAAGCGATGCAAACATAATGTAAACAATGATTTGGATAAAAACATAATTTAAAAATTTTAAAGGAAACCGTTATAAACAAATAAATATTGAATTTAAAGTTACCTAAAGGGGAAACCAATACTACTATTCCTTAAAAAAGAAATACATTTTGGAATAAATTTAATTATAAAATATGTTTAATAGAAAAAATGTGGAATTAATATCTAAATCTGATTAGTGACCATGATATTAATAAAGATCTGATTCATTTTACCTTATTAACTTTATGCACTAATGTATTTAAGGACAAAATGATTAGATTATAAAAATTAATAGTTTTATCGAATTATCAAAATATTATACATATATTTGTTTTATTTCAAATTTTGATTAATATTTTTATGATATTTTTTTGTAAATTAAAGTCAAAATTTTGTCAATTTATTCCATTTATTTCATTGAAACTTGCAACTATGAAACATAAAATTTACTTTTAAGCAAATAAGTAAATGACATCTTTTTAATTAAAATATGCAAGCTCAATTTAACAAAAACTTCATTTATTAAAATTAAGGAAAAATGAAATTAATTTTTGTGAAAACAACTTCTGATAAATTTTTAATAACTGGAAATAATTGAAGCAAAAGAGAAGAACTTTTATGAGGGAAAAACTCCTGATTTGTTTTCATCAAATTTACAAAATTCTAAAAATGAAATCTTTTACTTTTTATTGATTTGTCCTCAAAATAGGTTTTACTGAAAATATCGTCGAATTTCTTATAGAAAACTCAATATTTTCTACAAAAGACTTAAGACTTGAGGGAAAACTCATTTTCTATATTTTATTACAATTTATTTATTTTTTGATGAATTGATTTTTTTTATAAAATTAGTTTTTGGATAAAAATGAAAATTGAATTAAATGAAACAAAATAATAGTTAAACGAATATCTGTTAACAAACATCTGAAGTAATATTGAAGTAAAAGAGAAAATTTGAGTCACTGACGACTAAATGACATAAATTTGATTAAATTTAGTATTAATTGAGTCTATTTTTGTTGATTTCACTTCAGTCAGACTTTAGGTGAGTTTATTGAGTTTACTTCGAATGTCTTTATTTCTCGATTCACTTCTACCGTATTTTCTCCAAAAGAGGCCACAATTATTAAATTTATCTTAATAATAATACCTTGTTATATTTTACATCAAATTATATCCTTGATTAATAAAATTTTTCCTTGCTCATTAAGTAGTTTCCAGTAAATAATATATCGAATAAAATAGTATAGAATCGTATAGAATCTATTAAGAAGTTTCTAGAATTTTTACTTTTGGATAAGCCTTTTGTGAAGTAGACGATTTAAACAGTGCTTGATAA
Organism: Galumna obvia; assembly: GCA_034695785.1. Lineage (NCBI taxonomy): Eukaryota > Metazoa > Arthropoda > Arachnida > Sarcoptiformes > Galumnidae > Galumna > Galumna obvia. Next base: position 9,876 of record JAQFZM010002775.1, on the reverse strand, counting down.
GATCAATAAGTTATATGATGTTAATAATTGTGGAATAAAAGTGTTTCTAACACTAATTTTTATGATCTGTTTGTGAAACATTATATGTCGGAACGAATATATATTTTCAAAGTATTATTTATATGTAATTATAGTGAATGTTTGTGTTGACACTAACCTCAAAACCATTTTATTCATTGTTAGTAAATGAAGTAAATAAGGTATTACTGATAATTTACTTTATTTACTATTACTCGTGAATATTAGTGTTATGTAACTTATGTTTCCTATTATTAATTTTTTCTGATTAGTGTTTGTATTGAAAATATTTTTCAAATATTTCTCGATTTAAATATTTAGTGATTAATGACTTAATTATGTTTTCAAAGCACTGAATTACTTGAAAAGTGTTTTTGATGTAAAACATAGAGTGATGTTCACTGAGAATATTTTGTATCAGTTTTATCCAATAATGCGTATAATTTTGAAACATAAGTAAAATATTTTGAGCATATGTTAGATCTAATGGTCTCTAAGGATGTAATGTTTATTGCCTACACTTAAGACTAAAAATGTGAATCATTTCTAATGCATCACATTTTAAAAACATATATGTATTTGAGTTAACAGTATTTTTAGAAAATATTTTTTGCACTCAAAATATTTTTTATGAATTTATTGATGAGTTTATGAATACTTTGACTTTTGGAACAAATCTTAGATTTTATGTAAAATTTAATATAATTTCGTATTAAAAGATGTCTTTATTTAAGAAAAATTTATAAAAATGGGTTTATTTATACCTTCGCTTGAAATGAGTTTTAAAAAGTAAATCTATGTTCGAATCTATTCATTGACCAAAAAATTTCTTTTATATAAATCATTGCAATTGTTTAGGAAATTGTTAACTTTTTCACGACTCATTGACTAGCTCCTTTTTATCATGATTCATGAAATATACATGTATTAACTTAAATGTCATGGTCATATCTCATATCTGACAGGATAAAAATGCTCTATAGAGTTGTCTATAGAGTTGTCTTATTTCCAACACTTTCTTCACAAAAACGTATCGATTATTTCAATATTTATGTGAATATACAGCAGTTATTTGAAGGAATGGATTTTAACATCAATTTTTACAGAATTAGATATAAATTAGGTATAAATTTAGTATAAATTAGGCCAAATGGGGTGAACATCGTTTTTGAACTCTGATATTAATATCTATGTTCTGATACTCAGATTATTAGACTTTGGATAAAATAAAGGGAAGAAACGAAGTGTCAAATCTATATAATTATTATCTGATAAGGATTTCAAGTGATGACTCAATTCTCCCGATTGGCAAAAGTTAAGCCCAGAGCTAATCATATTTTTTTTCCATCTTTTAGAATGAGTCGATTCATATCTTCTGTTTACAAGAAGTACTTTCCTTAGCCTCAGATTATAACAATAATCAAAGAAATTGTTTGCAAAGCTTTCAAATTATTCCGAAGTAATCATTTCTTAACATTTTTGGGAAAAACAAAAAGATTTATTCGTTATTTCGCTTTAATTTAATTCAATTAAATTTTCTTTAATTGTTTGACCGAAAATAATGGTTTGATTTTCAAAATAATGTGTCGTTTCTTTCAATTAGGAAATGATTTCTCATTAATATATGGGTCTATAAAAGTATTATTGAAATTTTTTATAACGAACTATAGATATACTGAATGAGTTCGGCATCATTTGAAAACTTATATCATGTATATTTTATTTAATTAAATTTTCAATTGCTCTTAGCTAGGAACTTAATTAAATTCCTTTATTATAGAATTAAGGTCTTTATTAAGTTATTTCTTGTAAACTAATCTTTAACCTAGCATATTTTTAATTTTTTGAATTTTTAATTAATTGATGTGAATGTGAATGAAATTTGATATAAAAATTTGTTAACCATTAAAAATGAAGCCATTAATTTGACTAGATAGATTCAAACTTTGTCGCTACTATTAATGAAAAGTTCAAATTTCAACTTTCTTTGGAACTTAGAATTCTATTTTTTGCTAGCTTATTTCTTGGTAATAGGAGTCAATTGGCCGTTAGAAATCTAGTCTATTCATCTTAAGGTTTCTATAGATACCAAGTTCATATAACATATAATGCTTATATAAATTCTAATAAAACATTTTATTTAGTTTTAAGTTTAATACTTTAATAAAATCATTTGATTAGAATTTATAATTAAGTTTATAGATATAAATGAATTTATTATAAAATTGTTTTAGTTTTAAAGTTTTAAAATTAAAAATGTGTTCAAAAGTTTTAAAATAAAGATTTATTTAGAAATTATGAAATGAACACAATTTTAATGACAGTTTTGAAATACATATAAACATGAGTTATCCCTCGATTATTACTATAATAATCATAAAAAGGAAGGATTAAGAAATAATTGAAATTTTAATTATATGAGAGGACACCAAATAATGAAGTAATGAAGTAATTCTCAATAATTATATTTTCTATAAAATGATTGGAAGTGAATTCTAGTCTTCAAAGATGTGAAGATGTGTTGACTTAGAATTTTAATTTTGATTTTATGGAGAATTAATGTGTTTTTCGGTGAGCCGTCAAAGTATTTGTTGTGAATATTTTAAGAAAAGTGAAGTGAGGGCTGACTTCAAACAAAGTAATTTTGCCCCAAACCTTAATGGCTATAATAGAGAAGATAATTGTTGTCTAATGCCATAAACACTATAAACCGAGCGATGATTATATTATCGAAATGCATAAAATCATTTGAAGCTTAAAGCCTACCTCAACAGCACAACACAAGAGAGAGGGAGAGAGAGGAGAGCTTCAGAGTAGGAGCTCATTGTACTCATCAATCCATAGATCTCTATAGCAACTGACGAGTGACGTCTTACTCGCTCTCCAAGAGCTGATCGGATAAGAATTAAACTGAAATTATTATTGGGTCTCAAAATCGTTTCGAATATTTGCCTTTCATTCGACAAAAGCCTATATTTAGACCGAAATTCTCTTTCTATTACTCATTAAATTAGAGCCGGAGTTTGGAATTCGATCGCTATATCATTGAAATAGTGTACACGTCTTCACCCGAAAAATAATTGTTCGTCACATTAATTCCCGGAACAATTATTTATTTGATTGACGCCATCGAACAACTCTTTGAGATTTCGTTTACTTCACAAATGATGGCATAGCTTTGAGAAATTCATCGCAAACTCATGGAAATACTCTTCTCATTAAACTATATTTTATGCACTCTTTTATTCTGATATTAAAATTTGAGGCCAAACCAAAGGAAATCAAATTCTTTTGAGTTGTTTTTGAAAAAAAATAAAATAAAATTCTTTTCTATAGAAATCGCAATTAAATACTCAATGTATTAAAACTCGATTTTTCCTCCATTTTATTGAGTTTAGGATTTCATCGAAAGGTTTTTCGGTTATATATTGAAAGCATTCACTATTTTTCATTATTTTCCGTTTGGAAAATCATAATCCGATTTGTCATAAAAGTAAGCATTTGTTGGTTTAATAAAAAGCATTTCTCTCTCATTCGTAAAGAATTTCTTAATAATTTTTATCGATTTTAATATATGTTTTGCGAATATAAATGATATTAATATCAAATAAATAAATTCATATTTTTTTAAGTTTCAGACAAATCTATTTCATGAAATTTATGCCCCAATGAATACATTTAGTAAAACCTTAATAAATGAACAAATTTTATAAAAAAATATACTTTTAAATATTTAAAATTTGTTTAGCTCTCTCTCTCTCTCTCTCTCTCTCTCTCTCTCTCTCTCTCTCTCTCTCTCTCTCGATCTTTTTCTTTATTTCTTACTCTAATGCAGTGATTCTTCACTTTTAGTTTTTGATCATAAATTACATAACATTTAGATTAAGTAAAATATATTGAATACAAAATCAAAATCTTAATTATATGTCAAATATATTATTTACAATTCATTTATTTTTATTGTTTTGTTTATATCCTAACAATTGTTGCGCCAAAAGTATTATTTGAAAGAAATTCTCAATTCTTGGGTTAAGACAATTGTTATAGAATTGAGTGAAGAAATATTCAGATATTCTGATCGCATGAAATGAGTTTTCAGTTTTTTCGCAAACATTTTATTCTATAAAAGCATTAAAATTTGCAGAAATCAGTGAAAACATATGGAAAGTGACTCTATTTTTGTTGCACTTTTAAGACCTTAAAAGTATATTTCAATACTTTTATAACATTTATTGGTTTACTATGAATTGAATTTTCATTTTATTGAAAATGAAGTTTATTTTATTGAATTTTCTTAATTTTTTTTAAATAAGAGAAGAAAAGTAGTAAAAAGGCTTTAAATAAAGCAGTTTTCAGTCCATTAATTTTGTGAATTTTTTTTCTTTCCTATTCTTTTTCAGTCTATTATTACTAAATATATTGTTATTAATAACATGAATAAAGTTATCGTTTATAAGACGACCCTTTCCTTCTCTTTCAGTGCTTTTATTGGAAAATTTCTTTAGGATTCCTATGGGGTCTCTAAGGCTTGTTATGAGTTCCTCCTATAGTCTCTACAAATTTTTTAAAAAAGATTAAAATTTGATTAAATATTACTCATTATATATGACTAGTAATAGGCAAAGGTTTTGCACATTTATAAGAAGCTTTATTAAAAATAGCTTGATAATAAATACATTTGGATTTTAAGTGACTTTTTGTATATTAAAGCCTACTAGATTATAAATAACCCTGATTAATTTGAAATAGATATCTAAGAGTAATATGAAGAGTATTTCAATGAATAACTGTTGGTTTAAAAATTATACCCAAAAAATAAATTTTAATACTAAATTAATATTGATTTTATTAAACTTTATTGAATATTTGAGCATGTTTCTTTTTAGGTTTTTCTCTATAAACTATTTGTCTATTCCTTATTATAACAAAAAATTGAGTCTTTTATCACTTTCACTTAATGGCTCCAAATTAGTGACCACTTCTACAGTTCATCTGAGAGCTTCCCTCGAGGTTTACATTTAACCATTGCTTCCTATCTGAAGAAATTTCTGGAGGTATGAGCAACAGTCTTAAAATGGCGGCAAAACTACTTTTTCCCAAAATAAACAATTTTATGTTTGAATTGAATTCTATAGAATTTGAGAAAAAATGTTATTTTCCTCTCATTTTCTCAAAGTTTGTTCACAAATTGTTTGTCAATCGATTGCTTCCGTTTTTCAAAAAATGACCCTATCTTTAAACAGTAAAAATAACATATTTCCTATCGTAAACTCTTTTGGTTTAAATACTTTTGAGTATCAATTTTTCAAAATACATCCCATTATTGTTATTATGATTAATCATTAATGTATTTATACTTTGTTTACAAAATTCTGTAATAGAGTTATATAATCATTATATCGTTATATAATTTTGTTTATTTTAAACCAATTCTTAAAATTAAAGCAGTTCTTAGTTTTTAGATTATATTTTATTATTTTTATATAATTTATTTGAATATTTTATTAACTTTGAAAACAAATTCTATTCGTAAAGAATTTTAAAGAGCTTTTTAAGAAAGTTGTTATAAAACTTACATCTAAAATACCCGGATATTAAATAACCTGGGATGGTAAATAGAGAGTATTCCAAAATTTCATTAAATATTTAACTTTTTTTTATTTTGTGATAAAATATAGTTTGTTTTGATTTTCAACAAATTATATACTCTGTCTGTTATGAAGAAGAAGATGCCAGGTAAAACTGTTTATAACATACAGGTGTTCATAACAGACAATATCTAATATTTAACATTTAAATGTAGTGTGATTCATACAATTTATCAATTTATATTAATAAGACACAGATGAGTTCATAATTGACAGAGTATACTGTATTATTTGTTAAGAATATAGTCTTCAAAATTATATATATTCTCTTCATCCGATTAAATGAATTTATAAGAATTGAATTGAATTTATAACAGAAAACACTTTAAAAATGAGATATTAAGCTATTGACAAGAATTGACCAAGAATCATATAACATGTTTCATATTTCATGGCTGAACAGAAAAGGGTTTCTCTTAAAAGCTTAAAAATGACCTATCATTGTTTTTTTCTCAGTGTTTTTAAGCTAGTAACAATTTAACTCAGGAGTTCCTCTTTGCCCTATCCAGGGAGAGATTTTGTTAAATATTTAAGGAAGTTTCCAAGAATCTCCATTGACATCCTTGTTTATAATTAAAATAAGACTACCTTTGTACCTTGGTAACATAGGTTTGAATTGTCCTTGTTAAAACAATAAAATTATGGTAAATAAAAATCAGTTCTTTAAACAAAAATTATATAAAATTTCAAAATTTGAATCAAATATCTATTAATTGTTTTGAATTATAATTTCAAAAATATTTCCAATGATTTTACAGTTGTTTTCAATTTAAGTAAAATAAAAATAATTGAAATTAATTTTCATTAATGGCATCGAAAGTGAATACAAACCTTTGTTTGCATTCATAAGATCTCTAATAATGAGATTTTCGATTAGTTTTGAAAACATTTTTGTCATTAAATACATTATTGAATGCATTATTGATTTTGTATTGAATTGTGTCTCTCTTTGAACCAAATGTCAAATAATTGATTCAATTTTAGTGAATTCAATAAGAATATGATTTAAAGACTGACGTAAATAACAGTTATTTAAGACTTGAATTACAAATAATTGAATTCTTTTGTGAAAAACAAATTCTTTTGTTTTATTAGTCATTTGTCGGACGAAATAATACAATAAGTGTTGACTTCAAATAAACTTCTTTAATGAAGTAATTCATTGATTTATTGCTCAGATATTTATTTGTCACAAGAATTACATTCTTTTGACAAATCAATGAACAGTTTATTACGGTTTTGTCTCAAAACGAAATGTAAACCAATGAAACAATTTATGGCAAAAATCATTATTTCTATCGTTTGACCACAAATTACTCTTTTTTTGAGAATTTTCTAGATTTTTAAAAATAGAAACAACATTTTTGCTTACTTTCGATGAACTAGCAAATATTTTATGATTAACAGTATATTACTTTTGAAGTAAAGGTAAAATTGAATCCCTTTTGGTTTAATTAATAAATTTGGTATAAAATATATGATTAAAAAACAAAATCTAATTTTTAGATACAAATATGACTTCATTTCCCATAAAAATTGGCGGAACTTCACAACGATTTCAAAAAAATTTTTAAGGAAATGTTAGAAAAAATGAGTTGTGTTTTCGTTTACATCAAATGTAAAGAAAAGGGAGTTTTAGTGAAATTCTCTTTTTTTTAGTGAAAATTATAAGATATACAAAAGATTTTAGTTATGATAAATAACTATTCCTTTCATTGGTTTTGATATAGAAATGAAATAAAAGTAATTAAGTGAAGAATAGACGAAAAGGCGGTAACTGTAGTGTATTCCTAAACTTCTCAGCAAATATTGAAAACATATATTATTTGTTATATATTTATAGCATTCATAACAAAACATAAAAGTTAAGACTCATATGAAATAATAAATTGCATTTCATTCCCTTTTTTGATAGTATTATTTCAAATGTTTTTTGCGAATTAAATTCAATAAATAAATTATATATATTTTCTCTTTTATTATATGTTTTCACTCGTTTTCAACAAACGATTTATTAAGTGTTTGAAAAGTGTTTGAATTAATTGAGTTCAAACTTTGATAACTTTTGTTAACTTTGCAAACGTTTAATACTTGATTTGAAAATCCTTTAATACTTGAGTTGTGATAAATATATTAATATTTAAGCAAAATTCAGAAGAAAATCGACTATTTATTACTCAAAGTGTTTACTTAAAGAGAATTTTCCGAATACTTTACTCTAAAATCAGTTTTTAATTAAAACTATAAGTAATTGAAATACAATTTTAAACTCATTTGAGTGATGTCTTCGGCAAACATACGACGAAGAGTTAATTTGAAGACTGACGATGGATATTCATATATTATTAGTGAGTTGTCGGACACCAATCCATTAATTCTCATATAATATTTATTTTACAATTTATTTGTCAATTATGTCAACGCATTTCAAATTAAAACTACTTTAATGAAACCCCATTCAAACTCTTAGAAATAATTGTTAGTATTTCATAAAATTTATTAATAAATGATTGAAAAAAATTGTGTTTATAATTATCGAAAAGAAATTTTTTCCTAAAAAAATAGTTAAAAACATTTCATTATTATTTTGAAAAATTATATAGATACACTAATTAATAACCTTGTATATAATTATTGTCAATAATGTAATAAATTTGATTCAATCCTTGTTTATATTTTGCCTTTATCTACAGTCAACTCTTGATATAAGCTGACGATATTTAAGCCAGTTTTTCTGCAGCGATTCTAACATTAAGATTTACTGTTAATTTTAGACCATTTGTTGACAATAATTTAATATAAGCCATTGTAATGATAATTGATACAAGTAAATATTAATAAAAGGTTAACTAATAAAAGGTTAACTAATAAAAGTTTAACCAATAAAAGTATTGCTACGAAAATGGCGTCATAACCAACAAAGAATTTCATTATATTTTATGTTAATAATCTTATCTTATATATCTTAAAAGATTCACTCAATATTTTAATCAATTAAGTTCAATCAAATGGTGTAAAACCTGACAATTTTTAAAGATGGAAAAGAAATTAAGACAAAATTATTAAGGTGTTTAAAGTTATGCCAAATCAAATGCTAAGTCATTAAAGACCAACTTTTGTTATAATTGATAAAAAAAATTGATGGCTCACAACAAATAACTTTTTCGAATTTTAAGAAATGAATTTCAAACTATTCTAAAAATTCATTTAATTTAAAAATATTAATATATAAAATAGCATCAAATCTAATTCAATCAAAAAATAACTGATTTCTTATATAATTGTATATATCGATTATATATTGATAGATATAATTTTAAAATATATTTAAATAAAACAATTTCTTGATTTAAATCAAATATTTTGATACACCAATAGCTTATATTGAGAATTAACTGTACTTTACTTTTTATAGTATAAATTATATTGTATAATTCATAGATTATTCATTAAGTTTTAAATTTTTAAAATAAATGAAAGAAATAATTAGCAAACTGACTTTTGCATCTTGCAACTTGTTTATATTGATCATTATTTTGAAATATAGTAACTGTTATTCTTTTATTTACCCAAAAGAGAGTTATAGTCTATAACTGTATTCATTTGGTAGAAAAATATATGAGTAATAAATAAGATTTCATATTATTCCTTGAGTTAAAAGTTTGTTTGTATTTCATTTTAATTGCATCTTAACCATAGAAAGAGCCCTCAATAGAGCACTTAAAAGCTTATATTAGATCAAAAAACTGTTTTTTCTCCTTTTAGTTAATTACTACTAAAAAATTGATGAAATAAAATACTAAATAAATGACAAATAACACAAAAATTTTGATTTTCAATTATTGATCTCTTACTAAATTACTATAAAATTTGCATGATGCTCTATTTAAATGTATTTACAATATTATTGTAGTCCAATGATTCAAATTAAAACTTCAAAATAAAATTTAAATTAATAGTGACCTAGATACAATTATCAAATTAACTCTAAAATATTGTATATATTTGTATCGCTTCAGAATAATAATACAGTCCCCAATCGGTTGAGTAAAGTATTACTTGAGTTAACTAATCAATTGAGTTAAGCAATTCATAAAACCCAAACACCAAATGTATGGGTAAAATGTAAACTATAACCACTTGAGTAAAGCACTACTTGTGTTAACTAATGGCTTGAGTTAAGCATTTTATTGGTAGATATCGAGTCATC
>JAQFZM010002774.1:0-12625 GCA_034695785.1 Galumna obvia | reverse complement strand
AAATTTTTAAATAAATTTACAATAAATGTATAGATATTTGACTCCCGAGGTCAAATTCCCGAGAACTATTGGTCGGAAAGAAAAGTGGTCAATTAGTAACTTGTTCGTTTCGATGGGTAGAACATTTCATATGCAGTATTACAGCATTGATTATTAACCGTATGGTCGCTAGACTCGGGAGCGCAAAATTTGAGGGCTATTTAATGTCAATTGTTATACTCTTATATTGTATTATACGGGTAAAGATTCTGTTAACACGCGAAAGACATTTATTAAAAATAGATTCAACGCGAAAGGCATTTGTTAAATAGCGAAAACTAATTGGGATTTACTGTATGTATTTTTACAAAAAATAATTAATAAAATTAAGAATTAAAATATTATTTAATTAATAAAATAATAAATATATCATTAAATTATTTATATAATAATTTTCCAATAAATTAGTCATTAAAAAATAATTCATTATTCGAGGAAAAATTCTTCGACTATTTTATTAAATTCCTGGACATTATTTTGATGGATATTATGCGATCCCTTTAAGAAATTATAAAGCATTGAATTATTTATATTATCATGCAAATATAGTGTATGCTCTTTAGGCACTACCGGGTCGTCATCGGCGTGAAGTATGAGAAACTTTTGAGTGATTTTCTTCAATTTGTGTTTACATAAATCTCTGTCGAGTTTTTGATATTCATTGAAATAATCTTGCAACATTTTTGTGATCACTACTTCTCCGTATAAATCAATGAATGTTTTCTGTTGTTTTGGACTCCAATTCTTGTAATGACTGATATATTTACCATTTTTAAATCTTTATCTGAAATAAAAGACTTTGTTACGAAGACAACTAACTTTAGAATAGTATTCGGGTCTTTTGATGCCATAATCATTGCAGTTATGCCGCCATCTCTCATACCAATAATTGAATACAGTTGGGCGATAGCGTGAACAACCACAAAGGTGAAGTAACCAATAAAGTTAATCATTTTTTAATGCCCGAGTACAAACAACAGTTATAGTATGTAAATAAAGATCAACCAATAATGTTAAGTTACTAATAGAGTTAAGCATTTTGTGATCATAACTTATTCATAAAAGAACAAAATTTGAAAATTAATGATTTGTGACAACATTCTTTTTAGTCCATGAAATATAATAATTAATTTAAATTATTAACAAATTATCGACTTATTTACTAAGGATTGAAAGATAGGTAACGACATAACAGAAAAGAATTAAGGAATATATAATTGTTTTTTTTATTGATTAAGAGATCAAAATTATATTTAAACCAAATATTTTATAAATAATTTATTTTTAATAATTTTCCAAAATTCTTGTTATGATTTTTAACGGGAAATTTCGATAATTTTTAAAAACAATATACAAAGCATTGATATAACCTAAAGAAATTAAAATGATTAAAAAAATTAAATACCATGATTATTTAGTACTTCATAACAGCGGAAATTATTTATTGTGAAGAGATAACCACATGTGAAACCAATATTTGCCAAGGATATTCTCTCAATCATGGAAATAATCTTGATTATTGAAATAATTAAGTTATTTTGAAATTTAATATTAAACATACCTTTAATTTAATGAGAAGTAAAATCAAAGGAATTCTGTTCCCTTCAATTCGCGTATTTTTATTATTATAATACGAAACGTATAATGAATTCAATAATTTATTCAATTTATTTGACTCTGAATTGACTGACGAAGCGTTTAATATAACAAATAGGAAGAACACCATTAAAACAATAAAACAATAAGAAAACATAATTTTATATAATATTTTCATTGATTCAAATAATACTACATATAATAAGTCAATTGCAACTAAACCTATGAATATCCAGAAAAGGAACAAATATTTCGACCAAAATTACTGATTATATTCATTTATTTCAGATAATATTGAGTTGAGTTCAGATAACACTTCCAAAAGTCTCCTCGAATTCAATGTTTTACTTTTCATTTGATTCAAATTATTGTTTAATCGTTTGATTTTAATTCTTATCTAAAAGCAAATAACATGGAAATGTATGCTCTGGGTTAATATGAATATGGCCAAATAATGTGAAAAAATACTAAGAAGTATGGCGTTGGGAACACCATATATTAGTGTCTCTAACAATGTGGCTTCAGTTAGACAAATGCCCAAGATAAGTACAATTGGTACTATGGGTGTGACTATATAGGATATGATCTTGACAAAATTCATTAGAAAACGGGAACATTTAATTAGAGGTAAAATTTCTTTAGAATGAGTCAGACCTAAATGTTTGGGTGGAATATAACCGGACATCATTTGGAATAGGCGTAGGAATTGTAGATTTTTATCTTGATTCTGGTACCAAATTGCAATATAACCAAGATTCATTAGAGCCAATATCATTGCGATAATATTTATATGATATCTCACTCCAAGAATTCTTGGAAAGTCTCCGTTCCATAAGAATAGTCTCCGATCAGAGACTATGAGATTAATAATAAATTTGATAATTTGTGTGACAATCACTGCATTCATAACAATAGGTTTGTATATGAAGTGTCGCCTTTTCATTGACTCATCATTTGTGTAGTGATTGAAAGACAAACCAATTCTATGCAAATGATTGTCTACTGATTTGAGACAAATATTTTGAGGCAATACTTTGTTTACGTCGAATAAATTCATTTTTTTTGAAAAAGTGTTTTTTAATTAATTGAATGACTTTTAACTAAAGAGAGGTTTTAATATATTAAATACAAAATAATTGAATGAAAAGTATGCACCAGAATAATCTTGTTCTATTAATTGAATAACCTTGGTAATAATGATGGCACATAATTTTCTTCATTTAATTGTAAATAATATAAATATATTATTACATATTTTCTATAACTTTATGGAATATTTCAATATAACCTTCAATTAATTGTTTTATTTAATTATTTATTTAAGAAAAACATAAATGCATTCAAAATAATTTATGCAAATAATGGAAAATTTTATAATAATTATTATATTAATATTGTTATAAATATTATTATATCATTAATGTATTATTGCTATTTTATTTAGTTTGTGTTTTGTTTGTGGGTTTTTTGGTCAAAAACATCAAATTATTTAAGTGATAATTTACTATAAGAAAATGTTATGACTATAATTAGAAATATTTATAAAATTAATTTTGATTAAATATTTATTTAATGGAATAACAATACAAATATTGAAATATTTTATAAAATGATATAATTTGTTTACTTAATATAATTTATTTAATTAGAATAATAAACTTGATAAGTAATAAATGGTTGTAAATACAGTTCAGCCTCGATTTAACAAGATCGCTGTTGCTAGCTAGATTACCTTGTTAAATTGGAATCTTGTTAAAGAAAATTCATTTTACATAAGCATGATAGCGGTTTTCCCTATAAGAGCACTTTGTTAAACCGAGATTATTGTTATATCGAGTCTTGTTATATGGAGGCCGAACTGTAAATGAAAATATAGAAACATAATCATAACTGTTAAAGATATTGCGTTTTGACAGTTGAAACTGTGTTATTAGGGTTTGCGCGTATATTTATTCAATTTTTTTGATATACCCCTGAAATCTCCAGCTCACGAGTGAAGAGACTGAACGGTGCAAAATCAATGCTGTAATACTGCTTATGAAATATGCATCTCATCGAAACAAACAGAAAATCCATTGAAAACTTTTCTGTCCGACCAATATTTTTCGGGATAATGGCCGCTAAAGTGGCCAAATTCGGTATTTTCATTATAAAAATTTCAAAATGGGCAAATTGAAAAAACTAAAATGGCCATCTTTTAGAGAATCAAAAATGCTTTCAAATGATGTATTATTCAATATGGTCAGTGACCATAATCGGGTAATTCCGGGTAACTTCGGTAATTAAAAATTCAAATTTTTCAAATTGTATAATTTTGAAATTGCCATTATTTAGCGTGTGAAAAATGCTTTAAAACGATACTCTATTTGATATAGTCAGTCGCCAGATTCGGGTAATTTCTTATATCAAAATATCAAAATAACCCGATTAAAAATTTATTAAAATTTTCAAATAAAATGCAATTATTAGTAAAATCAAATTAATATATTCAAAATTAATGCTTTTTATATTTTAAATAATATATCTTATTCTTATTAATAATATAATAACTTATTTTTCAATTAATAAAAGTATAAACTTTTATGGGTGCCCTACTATGCTAACTTAGAAATGCACTTTAACATTTCTGAACATAATATGAATCCAGTATTTTGATGATTGATTTGCTTATAGTTATTTGAATTACAAAAAATTTCATTTATATTTTAAACTTAATTAAAATTATAATTATGTAAAATATTTACAGTCCAAACTAATTGTAAATCTTTTATCCGCAAATGAAAATCGTGTTCAGTGGTGAGACCGCAAATAGGGATCATTTGAAAGCAAATGAAAATCGTTTTTAGTACTTAAACTGAAATAAAGCATAAAAACCAAATATTGCTTTCGTTGAAAACAATACTAGTCTTAAACTATTATGAATATTACAATTATTTATAATTAAACTGTTTAATACTAATAACAGTTTAAATGTTGTTTTCAAATAAATAAATGTTTTATTTTTATTTTCCTTTAAGTTTTAGTTTAGTATTGAAATTTTTAAAGTGCGCGCTTGAAAAATGAACAATAATTGATGGTTCCTTTTTAAAATAGAGTTTGATCATGATACAAAGTTAAGGAAAATGTCAAATATTAGTTATATTTTTATTATTAAAGGGTCTGATTTTTTAATGAGCTTGGTAATAGTATTTGAGAATGCATATTTTGATTGCCACAACATTGTCACTTTTTCCAATCCTAAGTTTTAGTAATTAAAACAATTTTCATTTGCGTTGAACGATCTCTATTTGCGGTCTCAGCACTCAAAACGATCTTTATTTGCGGATAAACGATCTTCAATTAGTTTTGACTGTAATAAATAAAATAATATTTAAATTAAATTCAATTTTTCTTGAATATATGTAAATCATTATTCTAAGAGAAAGCCTTCCACTATTTTATTAAATTCCTGGACATTATTTTGATGGTTATTATGCAATCCCTTTGAGAAACTGTAAAGCATAGAATCCTTGATATTATCATGCAAATATAGTGAATGCTCTTTAGGCACTACCGGGTCGTTATCGGCGTGAAGTATTAGACACTTTTGTGTGATTTTCTTCAACTCGTGTTTACATAAATCTCTGTCGAGTTTCTGATATTCTTTGATATAATTCCTCGTCATTTGTGTGATGACTCCTTCTCTGTATAAATCAATGAAATTCTTGCTTGTTTATTTTAAAGATCATTCATTTGAATTTTATTCATTAATTTAAATTAATATATAATATTAATATAATTTACGCTATAAATTGGTTAAAAAGTGGTTAAATTAACAGAATTTATATAAAATATAAAGATTCTATATTATAGAGTATGGTTAACTCATAAAATAATCATTATTTAATTATAATATTTTAAAGTTAATTCTAAATATTAAATATCATTTAAAAATCACATTTTCCAAATAAAGATATTAATAAGTTTTAAATGACCTTGTTAATTGTCTTGCAGCTTACAAATAAAAGAAAATTTTCCTCAATTCTGATGAATTATTTTTTATAATTAGTTCTTTGTTTAACAATTGTTTAACTGTTAAAATAAGTGACTGCGACAAAATTTTAATAAAGTATTGCAAAGAGATATAATTAATCATTTATATTATTTGTGTAAGTTTGCCACTAATGGAGGAACAGAGCAGCGCTAGTTGAGTGAAGTAAAAATATTGGCAGAAATAAGCGGTCAGGTATGATTTTTTAAAGAATTATATAATACACATAAATTTGATTTAGCTTGTTCTGGATGTTTTGCCTGGTTTATGTGATAGAGTCAATGAATTAGCTGAGAGTGAACAGCAGGCTGCAAGGGAAGTGCATGAGCCAAATGACATTCAATTAATTGACCAGCTAGGCGTTCTAGATGAAACTTTGGGAAGATGTGATTGGGAAAGTTCCGATGAAAAGGAAGATTTCCGACATTGAAGGTCATTTTCGGATTATTGCAGAAAATGAAGTGCCGTTTCAGTGTTCGTGTAAATCCAAACCTTGGTATACTTTGAAAAAATTATCGAAGAACCGATTCAGGAATTAGATGAAACCCGATCCAGAGACAAGCCGAGAACGGTATGTAATAGAGTCAGTGCCCGTGGTTAATCCGTCATCACCTCCAGCAGAAGACTGGACGGTGTTTACACCAAATGGAGTTGACTATTGGTGGCAAACCGACTCATCTGCCGATTCATTTGATAATTACAACAATAACTCAAGTAATGAGTCGAATAATATCAACAATAACTCAACCGACGACTCAGTCCACTCAACTGAACAAATAAATGGTTTCACCGATGGCTCAGCCAATGAGTCGACTAATTATAATAATTCCTAAACTTATTAATTAACTTTTTAGACGACTTTTCTATTGTTTTCTCTTATTATGAATTTAATTATAAAAAACAGTTTTTTATAAATCATTAATTCCTTTAATATCTTTTAAATCGTCGTTTAATTATAATTTTTCAATAAATATTACTTAAAATTATTTAAAATAATTTAAACAATACTCAGACTATAAGTCACTAAAATGTTATTCAATTTGTATTTTTATGAAACGACTCAAAAAAATGTTAAACCTTTGAATTATCCGTCACATTAAAATGACCAAGAGCACACCTAAAAAGTCGTCTCCCTATTGGTCTAATTATAACTCAACTCTAAATATTACCTAGCTTATAAAAAGGGGTATTTTGTGACGACCTAATCAGAACAGAAGAATGACATTAGATCTCTGTTCAGTAATTAATAAATTAGTATAAATTGTAATCTCTTCTCGAGTTGACACACATTTTATTAATAGAATAAAATTCTATTTTTGTATTAATCTGTGTTTATATAAATTGATGTTAATTGTGTTAAAATTTAGTTTTTTTATGAATTTTATGTCGAATCGATTCTGAATTATATTTTAAAGTTTTTCTAAATTGATTCGTCGAATGATCTCAAGAACTATAATTAAAAGAGAACTAAAATCTATGTTTAAAACTCTTCTCAACTTAATTGACAAATAACTCGAGATTTCGTATAACAAGCGATCAGTGAGTCGTTTCCGGAAACGAATTAATGATTTTCTTCGAGAAAGAGAAATGTTTGTCACAAAAATCAAAGAAATTATGACAAACATAGAGTCGGCTGACGGCAAATAACTTTTCCTAAAGTGATGATCGATAACATCATAATAAGAATTGAAGAATTAGAAGCAGAGGTCAGAACTCATAACGATGAGATAAACATCAACACTGATATCATCAGAGAAGGACTCGACAGCTGTCAATCCTTAAGGAGAGAACTCGAAGAGTCGTATGAGATCCACACTTCAGATGTCGAGGGTCTTCAGAACTAAATAAGAGATTTGAAGGCCGAAGAACTCTATAGATAGGACTTTTGAAACGATGTCAGTAAGAAAGGAAAAAACTTGAGACCGAAAATGAAGAACTAAAGGATCAAATCAGACGACTCATTAAAGAAATGAATGAAACGCAAAAACCCAATCGCTTACCGTTTCTCAAGAATAGTTGTTTCCCTAATATTAAATCAAAAGATGAATTCGACTGCATGATTTTGAATAATAAAGATCATGGCGTTCGTTATCGAAAAGAAAAACCCAGGGGCCTACCAAAAGGCTGAATCTGACCGAATTTCAGCCATGATTTATGCGGCTGTAACTCACCTGAAAAAGGAAGAACCGGATAAAGATCTCATAGTTTATGTGACCACTGACGAGACGCCTCCTATATCACATCTACAAGGCTTACAATATCTTCATATTTATAATACTGAAACCCACACATTTGACACCATTTATAGAGATGAGAGCTATTACATCCACGACTTCACAAAAAGAATCTCACAGTTGTATTGACTCGAGGGCGATCATTTTCAGATGTATCTCTTTGAGGCGAAACATTTTAAGATGAGTAAATACGAAGAGGCGCACAATAGCGGCCGAATGAAACTCTTCTCGAATACCATTGAGAGATGGGCTCTTAAGAGGAATTCAGTTATTTGTAGGGTTCCCGAGCGGTTCAATAACCAAACATACGACCCGATTGAGGATAAAATGAAGACGTATACAAAAATCTCCTTCAAATTAAAACTCTTAAGCATGGAGACGCTACCCACTTTGAGTTCTAATCGGCTCGTATGTAAACGTCAACAAATTCGAGCAAAAGAAACCATCAAACGAGATATTTCGAATAGTGCAAACTATAGAGATGCCTTCCATGAGTTAACTGAAGAAATAGCTCAACTCCAGATACAGAATAAGGACTTTCCTCGCCCAATTCCTCAAGCGATGGGCAAACAAGAACTCGACGGCAAATCACAAGATGACAAACTAATAAAAAGGTTTTTCAATCAATCATTTAGAGATGATTCTACTCAAACAGAAGGTCTTTGAAGCGAGTCACTAATTGATTTGTCTGAAATACCAGCTCTTGAAGAAGAAAATCGCCCAAAACTTCAAGCGTAGACTCCACAACAATCACTTCAATTCTAGGCGTCTCAGATTTTGTTCCCAATTAAACGAAAACCTAAGAAAAACACAAACTCGGCTCAGAAATCAAATAAACAATTAATAGAGAATCGAATAAATTACTAAATTATAGTAATTTATGCATTGATTTCAGAGAAACATATGAATAAAAGTAAAATAAATAATTTTCTCAATTGAAGTCTCTTTAGATACGATCAACCCGAAGAAGACTGGAATCAACTAATGATTCGTATATGTAGCTAATGCCTTCAATTCAATATTTACATTATTAAAGTAGTTGTTGAAGAAAATATGGAACAGTCGGCTTGTAGTGCACCGGAAATGAACGCAACTGAAAAGAATTTTACAAATTACAAAATTATGAACGAGGTTATTACAATTACGAGCTTGGTATTAATCCAAATTAAATTCATTAGAAATCGAGTCATTTTATATGAAGTTTAACTTCTTTGGTTAAGTCAGACCTAAATTATTCTGTGAATATATTCGGACATCATTTGGAAGATACTAAGAAATTGAGGATTACTTTTGGCTTTTAAATTCAAGAGTGATGATAATGTGGATAATGAGATTGACACTATTCGGAAAGAATAAAACGGAAATAATAATTTAATTTATGTAAATATCACTAATTAATATTAAACTATATTATAGTAATAATATGATAATAATAATTAATATTAATTATTGTAATATGATCAACGACTCATTTCAGACGAATGATATTATTGACAACAGTTGCCAAATATATAAAATTAAAATCAATGATTGTTAATCGTCAACAACGAGACGTCGATGACTCGTCCTAGTCAGAACTGGATTTAGGAATAGTCTAGAGTAATAAGAAAATACTCGACATTACCACAAATAGAAAGTATTTAAGTCATTTCACTATCGGTGATAACCTGTCGAGTGAAGAAAAACAAGAATTAGAGGATCTTATAATTGAATTTCGTCCAAATTTTACTTCTCTGGCGACTCAATCGGTACAATCGATTCGAAATTTATATACATAATATAGATACAACAGATGCCAAACCTATTCAAGTGCCGTATTGGCAAATATCCTTTAAAAAAAGAAATAGTTGAGGATAAAGTCGACAAGATGTTAAAGCAAGGAGTTATTGAACCAAGTAATTTACCTTGGTCTGACCCACCTGTTTTCCCAGTAAATCCGACGGAGAGAGACGATTTTGTGTCGACTATAAAAAACTAAACGATTTCCCAGTTCGAGACAACTACCTGATGAATAGCCTTCAAGATGGTTTGGACTGCCTTGGTGGTGGTTATATCCATTTTACAGTCTTTGATTATGCGAATATGTTCTGGCACAATTTATTAGACGCCTTAAGTCGACCCAAAACGGCGTTTTATACTCATATTGGATTGTTCCAGTTCTTTAAGATGCCCTTTCGATTGAATAATAGTCCATCGGCATGCCGTCGATTGATGTCGAAGATCTTCAACAAAGAGAATCGTCAAATTGTTATATATATGTCGATGACATCATTGTTATGTCGAAAGGATTTGCTCAAAAATTGGAACGTTTGCTAGTAGTCTTTACAAGTCTCAAAAATTTAATATAAAAATTAATCCAAAGAAATATCAATTTGGTCAAACGTGAGTCAAATATTTTGGATTTTTAGTCGACGAAAAATATATACGAACCGATCCCGAAAAAGTTCAGGCGATTCACAAATTCTCGATTCCAAAAAACAAAAAAGAAATTCAAAGGTTTCTTGGGTTTACTGGGTTTTTTAGAAAATTCTTTGATAACTATTAAACCAAAGCCCAACCACTAGCCAAACTTTTGAAAAAAGAAGTCGAATTTTTTTGGGGAGACCATCAACAAAATGCCTTTGGTTGGCTCAAAGAAGGCCTTCTCTCGAGTCCGTGTTTAACCCATTTCGAAATTAATAAACGACACGAAGTCCACGCAGAGGTCAGTGATGTCGCTTTAGTCGGAATATTAGTTAAATATAATTTAGACGGCACTTTTGATGGATTCTTCGCTTGTGTTCGCAAAACCTTTTCAGATGCCAAACGAAACTATTCTGTGACGCAGAAAGAAATGTTATCGTCATACATTCAGTGGAAAAATTGAAGCGGTATTTACATTTAAGAAATTTTACTGTAGTTACCGATCATCACTCCATTTGTTACTTAATGAAGCGCGAGAGCCCAAATGGAAGACTCGCCCGATGGTCATAGCATCTCAAGGATTTTGACTTTGTGTGGTTTACAAAAAAGGGTCCACTCATTCAGCAACAGACGCCTTATCTCGTTGTGCAGTAGTCGACGTAACAGATTTTAATTATACAACACTCTAATTATTGAAAATGATGACCAGAAATCCAGACAAATTAGTCGAATCTCTAACTTACTTAAGAAATAATTAAAAAGAAAATAAATGCACAAATGAAAGTCGACTTAAAAATTTAACAAAAGGGATGAAGACTTTAAAGATATAAAAGTAATGACGAGTCCATACCTGGGTGTTACCGAGAGGTAAAAACGAGAAAAGACCTGGGTCATATTAGACGGTTCACTCTATCACTCGGCGTTCGCGAAGGGCGTTGAATCCCGGTTATGCGTCCCTAAACCCTTGAAAAAACATGTGATTGAGGCGTATCACGACTCTGTTTATAGTAGCCACATGGGCAAAGACCGGACATATGTTAAGATCGCATTGAAATATTTTTGGCCCAAAATGTATGAGCAAATCGCCAAACATGTAAAGACATGTCATTATTGTCAACAGAAGAATCTAAATCAAAGAACTTTTAGAGGTCAAACTCGACTTATATCTATTGGAAAGAATCCATTTGAAGTCGTGTCATTCGACTTATTCGTAGTGTTGCTTCTATAAATTTCCGAATCAAGGAATTTTTAAAAGAAAATCAAGGGGAAATCAAGGATCAAATGTAAAATAATTTTATTTTGTAAATTTATACTTGGTGACAGATTTTGTGGACTCAATAAAATTATTATTATTTTTAATAAATTCTTTGAATTCTAAACAATTAAAGTTAAAATTATTTTTGATACAAACTTTAATTAATGTAATAGACATTGGGTTCATTTTGTCTGACCAAATGTCTTTAAGGTGACTAAAAACACATTCAACAAATTCATTTCCTATAGGAATAGCCATTACGTCTTAAGTTATAAGCAATATATTCGGATATTTTTCTCTTTTAAAGACAACGTATCTTGAAATAACATCACTATTTCTTTTTTGGAATGAACGTGATTTATGTTTCATTAAAAGAATGAATTTTGTCAAAGAGGTTGTTTTTGTAGACATTATATTCAATTATTTTTGAGGCTTCAACCAAATTTTCATAAATTAGTTCTGAATCGAGATTCAAATATTGAATCTTTTTGAAAACTGAATTTTAAAAATCAAAATTTTTATCCAAATACATAATTGCTCTGCTATAACAGGTCTTGGAATTTTGCAAAAACTCTATTTTCGTTTCATCAGGAAAAATTTTGAGGAAATCATTCACTACAGCACCAAAAAAGTTATGACTAAATCTATTGTTTAATTGTGTCTTCATTTTAAGCATCAGATCATATAAGTTGATTGAATTAATTGTAGTTTTCTCAAAATTTTTAATTGCGTTATGAAATAAAGCCATAAATTGGGATGCAAAATTCAGATATAACTCAAATAACTTAACTCCTTTAAAATCTTGAGACCAAATAAAATAAACAATTATTCGAGGATAATCTTCGACTCCAATACCTATAAAATATGTTTTTAAATATTTGAAATTATCGATAATACGAGTAATCGCGGGGTATAGGCTAAGCCATCGAGTAATTACATGTCTTCTTTTTGATTCGTATTCTTTCTCACAATAATCGAAACAAGACTTTAGTGATTCGACTCTTTTTGCCGATAAAGAAAAATGAGAATAAAGTTTTAAAACTAAATTTTCGACATCGAAAGGAAGTT
>JAQFZM010002773.1:0-12627 GCA_034695785.1 Galumna obvia | reverse complement strand
GCATCAAAATCTATACATCCATTAAAAAATTATCAAGGTTTAATCACAGGTCCATAGATATTTCCACCACTGTATATATTCTTTTTAAATTTATTGATAATATTTTTAGCTGGACTAAATTAAATTGATATAATATTATTTTGATAGAAGCTTGTAAATGTAGTGATTATAGGCTTTGCCTAAAACCTTTTTATTTACTAAATTACTTTTTTAAAAAAAAATTCTGGCTTTTTTCCATTCTTAAATATTTTAAAAATAAACTTGTTAATGGTATTTAAAATTAACAAGTTTATTTAAAAATTATTCCTTTTTCTAATGATTTATAAGCTAAATATTTAAACTTTAATATACGTTTAATCATGATCATTCTTCTATTATTTATTAATAGAAAATTTAAGGACAAATATTTTATATATCTCTAAAAATCGATATAAATTCATTTAAAGCGTTTGTTTTTTACCAAGCACAAATTTTAATATATGACATTTTTATCTATTCTATTTACTCGCTCATATTTTCAAGCTTGAATTTGAAAACAAGTATTCTAAGTTATAATATTAAATCAAATATTAAATCAAATTACAAATAATAAATATAATAGTTCTCAATACTAATGTAAGTTATTTATCATTAATATTTAGTGCGTGAATAGAAATAAGTTTGATAAATGATTTTGTATATATTATAACAATATGAAATATTGTATATTTTTGTTGTTAAAATCACAAGTGACATTATTCTCCAATTTATTGATTCCATAATATTAATATAATAAAAATTTATTTCAGTTGTATTGTAAATTTCAATATATACACCAAAATTTTAATTTATTAAATTAATTTCATAAATATATAAAGTTCATATCAGGTTACTGGTAATCAAAAGAACTATAAATGAACTAGACGACCTAAATTAAACTATCGAACTCAAAATGTGTTATTGATTTATAATTCTATGAAAACAAATAATTTTAATGTTTTTCAATACTAATAATTGATATTAATATTAAAATATAATAAAAACAATAATTTAGTTTAATGAGTTTGTTTTATTCCATAAATAAAAATATATTTTTGAAAACACCTTGATAAGTTACAAGTCGTTTGTGATCGTCATTAAATTAGTTAATTCTATATTATTTGTTTCATTTTAGATTTATTCATTTGGATTTTTTTGTTTAATATAACAAATTACAATGAAAATAAGATTAATAAATAAAGTACAAGGTGAATTAAGTGAAAATATCAAAAGAATAAATCCAAATAAATGTTTACCTCCTGAACTAATAATTGATTCAATTGATGATATTCTTTACAGAATTGGTTTGTGTTTGACATCATTTAGAGATCGACCCAAACGTCATTTCATTCATCATCCGATACTTATTTTTATAATTTTGAATACATTTTTAATCGAAAGAATTATTACTTTTTTAAGTGATAAAGAAAATCACCTGAAATTCAAAGCTTTGGGATGTTTTGGATATTTCATTGGGATTCCCAAATATTTGGATATATTATTAATTCTTTGCTCTATTCTACCACTGATTTCTCAACAATTATATTATTATAACTATAGGAATGGTATAAAACCGACATTTCTTCGAGTATTTCAAATGATGTCGGGTTTGATTCCACCCAAAGATATCGGAATGAATAACGAAAAAGAGATAAAAAGATTATTAAAAATCACCGCAAAAGTCAATACATTTCTAATTAATCACAACAATTATTTTATTCCATTGTATTCAATAATATTTGAACTTGGATTCTATATCTATTATTCTACACCTTTAGAAACATTAATTTATGGTCTCCCAAATACACTCCTAATGTTAATGTGTGGCACCTATTTCAATAATATTCTTTTATTTCAATCGTTTGTGTTTTATATAATATGTTTGTATCTCAATATGAAAATCAATCGATTGAATTCATATTTATTTTTAATTAAAGGAAAGAAACAATTTTTAAGAATCAATAAAATAATTAAATCATTTAATTCATTGTTTTTAGAGATCAATGAATACAACACTACTTTTTGGTCAAAATATTTGTTAATTTTTTGGTTAATTATTGGCCTTTTAAGTGTTTTATGTCTTTTTGTTGTAATATTTATTCCATTATTATTAATATTAAAAATTGTATTATTTTACGCGTTTTTACTTTTGTCTTCATTTTTTCTCTTCATTATATTGAATGCGTCGTCAGTTAATTATTCAGTGAATAATATCTATAAAACATTGAATTCATTGATTATATCGTATTATAAACAGAATTCAATTCGATATAATAGAAAACAATTTATTAATTTTAAATTTTCACAAATATTCAAGGTCTGTATTTAGCTTTATATTTTGCTAAATATACTAATAATTATTCTCCTAGATGCAAACTATGATCGAAAGAATAGCCAAGAAAAGAGTTGGCTTTTCGTGTTGGAAGTTATTCACAATTAATTACTTTCAATGTTATAAAGTAAAGTTTAATTTATTAGTTATATAATTTAATTATTTATAAATTAATTTATATATTCAATTAAAACTTAAGGCAATCGCAGCATTGTTTCTATATTTTATCAAGATCAAAAATCATCATTAAGCAATCTCATCAATTTAATTATTAATAAAATAATCTAATTAATTTTCAATAATAAAATAAAATAATATTATTGAAAAACACCTTTCATTGAATATAAGATTAATAATCTAGTGTAACCTCTTTATAACTAATCTCGATATATTGAATACTTCTTTATAAGAAACTCATTGCTAGGAACCAAAAAAAACTTTAATATAGAAATTGTACTCTTCATAACGAAGGCTTCGTTATAACGAACAAAATTTTGGTCCCGTTCGTTATAAAGAGGTTACAGTGTACGTTTGATCATTTGTATTATCAATACTAAAATGTAAACATTAAATTCTATACAAATATTTGTCTAATTATTTAAGACAAACATTGTTTGGTAATACTTTATTTAAATTTATTTATTCCATTAATTATTAAAATAATTTATTGTTTGAATTAATTCTTAAACTAAAATAAAATAATTTCTTCAAAATAAAATTATAAGAAATGGTTTTAAACTTTTAGATAACAACAATTGTTAATATTATTAATGATATACAGTGAAATACCGGTATGGTCAACGACCACTAAGGTTAACTAATCAATAGCGTTAATCATTTATGAATCCCCGAGAGCAAACAACAGTTATTGTATGTAAATAGAGATTGATATGGTTAACAACCAATAGCGTTAACTAACCGATATGGTTAAGCATTTTTTGAAAACAAACTGTAAAATTATATGCAAATAGTGACCAATAGCGTCAACAAACATATTTTTCGTAAATGAAAGATAATTTTTATCAAGGAAATTATGAAATTAATAATTCATCAAATATTAGAAAAAATAAATTAGATGTTCAAAGTCTATTTAATCGATTTCTAATGCTTACAGTTCAAAGTTATTTCTCAGTTGACAATAAATTTTAAAATAAATCATCGAATAAGGTTTTTAGTCAGTTCAATAGATATCATATAAGAGATGGATATGGATATTACAGGAAAGGTCGAATTTATGCTTACAAATGACAATAAGTTTAACTCTTCTAAAGTTGTTTCAATACTTTTCAGAAATTAGTGGGAAAATGTCACCACTTATTTAGGGTTGTTAACGGTTAACAGTTAACCAAACAATATTTTTAACATTTCAATCAAATAAACTCAATATATAACTAAATAGTTATTAAATTATTTTATTGTATATTTAATAACCAATTATATTAAATAAAACTCAGGTTTTTAAAATGACTGACATGGTTAACTAACCGATAAAGTTAACTAAATCCTCATCCCCGAACTGGTTAACGCTATCGGTCTTCGACTTTACTTTGTAGTAAACTTTATTCACAATTATTAGAAAATTTGTATTTTACAAGAAATTTTGTCCTTGATCATTTTGATTTTAGAATTAATAATTAACACCAATAGCAATCATTTCGAAGACCACAACAAGAACCATCAGGGCAACAGTACCAGTTCAAATTATGTGTTTTATTACAACAGTGATAATTTCCACCACAAAAACCACCGCCAGAACAGGTCTCAGCGTATGCCTCCATTTCCTTTGATTTGGGAATCTTTTTCATATCTTTAACAGCTGGAATGTAGCATGGTAATAAATTAAATATGTAAGTAATTTATATAAACTATTAAAGTTAATATACAATAATTTTTAATTAAATAATTATTTTATATTTTATTTGAAAAAAAACATAAATTAATTGAAATAAAGGGTTTAAAAAAACTTAAATTTATTAAAGAATTTTTATATACAAATTAATTACCATTTGATTGGACTTCAAATGTTTGGCACAGAATAAGAAAAACTATTAATAAAACTATTAGATATTTCATCTTTAAAATACTTTAATAGAAAATAAAATGTTCAAGTATGTTAAGGTTTATTAAAAAATATTTAATTTAACTAGTTAATTGTTAATTAATGAAATTCTTGAAAGAATATTTCACTTTATATACAAAAAATAAATCGAAATTTTAAGTAAACATGTTTACATTAAATTTTAATTGCTCATTTTATTACATCTATAAATGTTATGGAAAAATTTTATTTCTTTTATTTGTTTGTTTTTAATAGTATAGTAATTAGCAAGACAATATTAGTTAGATTTATTGTTTTGATATAAACAAGTCTATTTATTTGATAAATATAATATACAGTAGAATTCCCGAGTTGTTACTTTCCGTACTGTTGATAGCTCCTTGGTGTTTATACTTATTCATAGTTTGGCGGACCCTCTATACCCCATAATGTTAAAGCCCTCCCGAGTTGTTTATTACTCTGTTGTTTAAACTTCTGTGTTGTTTATACTTTTGATTACTTTTACTCAACATATCATTCTCTACGGTTTATTAATTTTTCATATAATGCGAAAACTGTAAAAATAAGTTTTATTTCATTGAAAAGTAGTTTTAAATGAATTTTATGGAAAATATTTTTTATAAAATTTGATGAAAAATACATTGAATTACTCAACAAATTATTAATTAATTAAACTTTTGAAAGCTATTACGACATTAAAGTCACTTAATCTAACTTAACTTGGCAAAAAATATTTAATTACATTGCTATTATACTCTAATAATTAATAAAATAACCTTGATTTCTATAATATTTTATTATTTATTATTTTAAACAAATTCTGTTTTTTATAAGAGTTATAAATTTATGACAATATTTCATCTCAAATATAATTTATCATGTTTATTTAGTTTTATAATCATTGATTAAAAATATAAAAAACAATGATCAAGATCAATTAACGATAGTGTTGTGTGTGGTGGTTTTCCATTGCCGCTTTTTAACTTGCCGCAAGATACCTTACATAGGGATTAATATGGCCAGAGGGCGGAATACCCCCTATTTGCCATTCTTGATTTAGGCCAAATTATTTTGAAGCACTAAAAATTAGTTTAAATCGAGAAATGACTGTATTTGAGTAAATATTTTTTAATTATTATTACATCAATACATTATTTTGATCAAAAAAATTAAGTTCAATTAACAAAAATTGAATTTGGTATAATGAAATAACATAAAATAAGTGCGGAGATTTAGGAATTTTAAAATGACATCTCTCATAAGCATTTTAATATTTATTTATAATCTAATAAGATTTAGGCTTTATGTTGATATAATATATAATTGTTACTTTAAAATTTACTTTCTATAAAATCGTTTAGAAAGTGTTGTTGACCATGATGATATATTATGAATATTTTAAGAATTAATTTTGTTTATGTCATAAAATATTAAGTTTTAAAATAATAGTATTATTTATCAAGGTAAATTTTTGGTAGTTGTGAGCACATAATTATGAAATAATGTAAGAATTTCTCCTTTGAAGGTTTGGTACCCAAACAATTCTTGTGATCGAATAGGAATTCAAATAATTAATTTTAAAAAGTAAGTAAACTAAAGTTTAATAATTTTCGTTGATTGATTGAAATTAGATGAGCAAAGGTGAGAGGCTGAAAAACTTTAATAAGAAGTAAATACAGTTTTAACCCAATTTTTGTCAACCATCAATAAGTCAAACCCCGATTTTAGTCAATAGTTTTAAAGGCATTTGAACGGTTATTATGTCTGTCATAATGTTTGAGAATCGATATAAGCCAATCATTTTTATTCCTTATCAGTTGAGCAAAATCGGGTCCCGACGGTATAGTGAAAAACAAATACTAGTAGTATTAATTTGAATTATAGAATGTCTATATAATATATAGTAGTGGAAATAGCTATGGAACTGTGATTGAAACTTGATAACTTTTTAATGGATGAATAGAATTTGATGCGATTTTTACCAAAATGATCTAGGATAATTAGCAATTGAGAGAACGGACGCAGAAAGCAGGTATCTTTCATAGTTTTCCTATGAGAGATACCTGCTTTCTGCGTCCGTTCACTCAATTATAAAAAAATTGATAAAAATTCACCAAGATAAAATTATTTAATTTGTTTTTTCGAAAATTTAATAAATTTTATACTCTTATTTATAATACATGAATTGAATAGAAAATTTTACACTGATCACGAAAATGTATATATTATTCATCGATTATAGCAGAATCGTAGAATATAAATTTAGTTAAGAATTTATATTTTTAAGATATTAATGTTAATAAATCAAAGATTTTGTTCTAATTTAATTAGAGTGTAATATTCCAAATCAACGTAACATTTTCTATCGAATTTATGTATTACATTGATTATTTTTTAAATCGAAAACTTTTTTAATGATGTGGCCAAAAATGTAGCCATGGCGACCAATTAAACATCACAATATTTTTCCTTTGTTATGGTGATTACAAAAATATATACATTTATATTAGTTTGGTTATAAAAATATACATTAATATAAATAAAATTATAAAATTTATTAAATTTTTTGATAAACAATTTTATTATTTATATCTTTGTAAAATTTTTTTCAAATTTTATTTTACAAAAATGCTAATTATCCTAGAACATTTGGTCAATTAATAGAAATTTGCTTAATTTTTCATTAATTTTGTCATAAATTAACCAAAAATAATAAGAAAAACATTGATTTAATATGGGCTTACGATAACCTAACTGTTCAAGTCCTTCTGAACTATGAATCGGTAAAATCTATTGTCAAAAATTTGTTGACAAATTTTTAAACGATTGGGAAAATAAATAATTGTCTACAGAATTTAATATCAATTTCACAAAAGGTGTGCCACTATGCAATCTTAATTTTAAAAATAGTTTGGGTTCAGGCCTTGGGCTGGGATGCTATTTGTAAGACATCAATTAAATTTTTACAAAAATTTACATCAATTTTTCAATATAGATTTTATAATATATAATAATATTTTTAAAGATTACATTTCAGAGTTGTTGAGCACAGAATAATTCAAACATTAATGATATTATATTAAAAGAGAGAGCAAAGCGACGGCCATTAATATTACTTTGATCTGATATACTAATTTTTTTTATTCAGAGTTATGTAAAAGTTTTGTTGTTATAAAAAAAATTCTTGTACTGAAATAAACCTACAAACTTTAAAATTTTATTAAACACAAAAATATTTTTATAATTATAATAACAAATGCAAAATATTGTGGTGTTGAACCCGTGGCGGCAGAAAATAGTAAGGAAAAAATGATTTAAAATAGGCTTATAAATTTTATTACATAAATGAAATAATTACTTTCGAGATATTTCTACCACGAATCTATACCCATTACATTTATAATTTATAGAAAAATATTTTGAAACCTTGCCCAAAAAATTTTTCATGGAAGGGCAGGTCAACACCACATATACTATGAATTACATCAATATTTTATAACATAAAATTTATGAAGGTTTGCCAAAAAAGTGGTCGTGGAGGGGCAGGTGACAACAATAATATTTTTCATTTGTTATGGTGATTAAAAAATATATTTGTGTACATTGAAAGTTACAAGTTTATAAATATATTCATCCAAATTATCATTAAAATATCAATTTTTAATTTATCATTATTTAAAATTATTTTATCTAGGTACAAATTTCACATTATTTATTTTTAAAAAATCTCCCACTATTCCTGATCATTATAATGAAAACCGTTTAAAAATTCATTTATCCATTCAAGAGTTATAAGTAACCTTACATAGTTATGTCCGCAACTTTATAATATACAAAGTTTTTGCATTTATTTTTACGAGTCTTAGTTTTTATGCTTATTGTCCTATGAGTCCACTCAATGGCCATTAGTTAATACAACCGATAGTTTATTCATTCATTTGGTGTTTGGGTTTTAAGAATTGCTTAACTAAACTAATTTGTTAACCCAACAGATGATTTACTCAATCGATAAATGTATTAATAATGTTTGACAATTGTTTTAATGAAAAATAAATTTTGTCTAAATTTAAAAACTATTTTCTTTTTTCATTTATTTCATTATTTTTGTTCATTATAATTGAATTGCCCTAGGGTATTACCACAATATTATTAAACAACTTATAATAATGCAAATGCAGTAAAAAAAAGTTTTTTATTTTTATCTTTTGTTTCTAATATTCTAACCAAGGTTATAAAGAGTTAGTAACACTAATTGCAAAATATTAGTGAAAATACAAAAATAAATGTCTTATTATTAATCCATTAGTCATATGGACTTCAATATAACATATAAATGACATATTATTATAGCATATAAGAATCTGTTCTTGCTAAAATTATTTTGATATAATTAGATTAACCAAACAATCATAAAAAAGCAAATTAAAAAAATTACTAGATTAATCCCACAATTCTATTGTAAATTTTTTTTGTCAAAATATATAGAAATATATAAAAATAATATGTGAACCAAACAAATGCAAATAAAGAGAAAATTGTGGAGATATTAATAACTACTATATTTAAGAAATAAAATCCATTCAATGAATTTTAGATTATTACTCAAATCTTTTTATTTAGTATCCATTGGAGAAAAAGGCAAATGTAAGGTTAGCTAACAATATTAGATCAATCGCTTCCGATTCAATGAATTGCAGGTAAAAACCGATAAAGAGATTTGTGATAGGTAAATACAAAGTTGTATAAAATGCATATTATAAACAAATTTTATGCACATCTTTTAATATGTTTACATTAAATCTAATTTCGTCTCAAACATACGAACACCGCTTTTAAAAATAAATGACTATTTACCTAGAAAATATATTAAAATTCAATATTTTTTAAATTCAAAATTAATATGAAATAAAACTCAATTAAAACAAAAATATTTAATGAATTATTTGAAAACTTTATTTTTGTTTTTACTCATCTACATGAAAATAATAGTTATTTTATTATAATTACCTCGGTAATGTAAGTATATAGTGTTGCAAAAATTTGAAATTGCGCAATTGCCAAACATTGAAATTGCGTGAAATTGCCGCAATTGCGACCAGGTCGATTGCGAAGATCGCAATTTGACTATTATGTTTTTAAAATCACATAACGATAAAGTGGCAAAACTTAAATTATTTCAAAACAAATTAAAAATTAGTTATACTAAAACTAAAATTTCATCAATTGACTTAGTAAATGAGATTGATTATTCCAACAAGTGTTTGATTAGTGTCCGAAAAAGCTTAAAAATCTTATTATATTAAAGTTCAACATTATTTTTTATATTTTGCAATTGCGCGCATTTTTACGAAATTTCACGCATTTTTCGCAATTGCGGCAATCCAAAATTGAATTGCGAAAAATTTGCAACACTAACTATTGATAACATTTTCATAAATTATAGAATTTTTGAATTTTATATACAAATTAGTTCCACACATTCCTTTATGAAGCTTTTTATGAAGCTTTGCTAAAATAAGCTTTTTATCAATTACGTATT
This sequence comes from Galumna obvia, assembly GCA_034695785.1. NCBI lineage: Eukaryota > Metazoa > Arthropoda > Arachnida > Sarcoptiformes > Galumnidae > Galumna > Galumna obvia. The sequence goes on along the minus strand of JAQFZM010002773.1, from coordinate 2,679 downwards.
CATATTTCTTGTATTTTTATGTATTTTCCTATTAAAAGGTAATAAAAATAAATGACCCTGAATAATTTCAAACAGATATTTATGTATCATATCTAAAAGTGTTTCAATGAATAAAGTTTATGAAAATTCACCTTTTAATTGAAAAGAGAATTGTTTATATAAAATTATATGACATTAATTATTGATCGGTAGAGCATGTTCCTATTTATCTTTAATCTTCATAAAGTAATGTCAGTTATTAATACAAATGTAACAAAAAATCTATTACTTAGTAATTCATTTCGGAATTTAAGGAAAGGATTTTTAAGAAATTTTAAGCACTCAATCACTTTATAAATTTTAAAGTTTATTTTAAATACACCCTTTGTAAGTATAACCCTTTATTAGTAATTTAAATATTTATCCCTATGTGGTATCATGGTGAATTATATACCATATAAGCTTTGTTTTGAGTCCGAACTCATAAAAAATGGCCACAAATTCTTGTGTTAAAAAATCAAAAATAATTGTAAGACTTTGGAATTGTATCACAAATATGTGTGACTTAAAAAACAAAGAATCAAATAATTAAAGTTTAATTACTATAACTTTTAAACTTTTATCCGTAAATTGACTTATTTTTCTAACTTATGTAAGTAATGTAGAGTTTAGTATTGGTTTTCAATCGGTGCTCAAATTTGGACCAAAAAGGCAAACCCTGGAAGTGATAGACTTACTATTAGAGCTGCGGAAACGTCTTTGTAATACAAGTTTAAGACTTTCCGATAACGAGGAAGTGTTGACGGATCCCAAATGCAAATCGTCAGCTGAAGTCCATTAAAATTAAAATGGATGGACCGAAAGGTCACTCCTTCTGTTGTCGGCTCATTATCATTGAACTTCTTATGAGTAAATTGACGTAAAAGTGATGTCTTTCCGACATCGCTCTCTCCAATTATTATTAAACTGTTCCGTTGGAAAGACATTCACTAACAGAAGTTTTAATATATAATTCAAGTTTTTTTTAAATAAAATTCTAACGAAAAAATTATATAATTATTTTGATTGAAGTAAATGAAAGATAGATAAAACAAATGAAATAAAATTTAATTCAATTGAAAATTCAAAGGAATATAAAACAGAATATTTATTATATTATATATAATAACAGATAAATTCATGAGAAAACGGATTAAAGCAATACTCACTTCAACTCCTCCCACTTTAGATAAAAAAAGGAGATCGAAACCGATTCGGGTTTTGTCGGTTTCGGGTTTTAGATAAAAGTTTTGGGTGTGCCGATTTTTCTGGTTTTTAGATTTATTAAATTTATAAAGTCCTTTGAAAAAAAATTTAAAAATGTGCTTAATTTCGATAATCGAGGTTTAAGATTAAAAATTTGAATAAATTTCATTTAATTATTTAAAGAATGTTAAAGAAATTCAGTTTCTTTAATGTATGACAAATGAATTTGTTATCAAATAACTTTAATAATGTTAAAATTGTATGAATACTTAGATTTTCGTATTGGATTTAACATTCAATTATCAAACTAATTGAATAAATAATTAAATACCAATAATTTTAAACAGAAAACAAATATAATTTCCTCAAATTCTGTAAATTAGCAAAACATATGCTTTCAATTCTGGATAAGTAACTTAATTTAAAAGGAATTTTATGACTTGAGTCGGGTTTGAAAATCGGCCTCAACTGTGGCCTCTAATTCATACCAAACAGTGTTGTGTGAAAATCCTTTCACTAACCATTTGTTTAATGAATACAAATTTGTAACAATTCCTAAATGAAATCTCAAAACCATTGACAGCATTTTCCGTTTGATGATTAAAACTAGGGATAGGACTTTTTAAAACTAGCGCTTGAAAATGCAAGTTACTAAAAAGTAGACCAAGATAAAATGCTGAAAAATATAGAACTTATTAAAAATTATTAGATTAATTTTTAACCCTTTTAAAAACATTATTGATAGTCATCGGTCAGTATATTTCAATACATTAGAGATTATATCTTGATATAGCGTATAAGAAAGGTGAAATATTCATCATACAGTTTGTTTCAAAACCATTTAAGTTCGTTTTTCTGCAATCAAAACTCAACTAATAAGAAAAAAAATTTCCTTTAATTTCCAACTATGGTAATTTCCTACCATTATAAATATATCAAAAATTTTAATTACCTCGTACAGTTTTTCTGAAATTCAATGATATTGAAATTTCAATATTAAAGAAAGATAGATGAAATATTTTTATAGGAAATAAAACACAATTAAAAATAATTCGACGAGTGTATTTTTGTTTTTTAATATTCTTGGTTGTTTTGATAAAATTAGCTTGCAAAGTTTTAAATTCTGAAAATTTGAATTGATCTTGTTCAAATGTTTTACAGCCGATTTTAATGAAACCTGTTGAGTTTAATGCAAGGTAAAATATTGTATTTGTATACCGAGTTTCATTAAAAAATATTAATATTGATTAACTTTAACTTTATACTTGCTTTTAAAAATAGTAGAACTTTTTGTATCTTAACTGAAATAGGTGATCTTGGTGTGATTATAAACTACATCTTTTTCTAAATTAGAAATATACAATCGAAGAAACAAGGTTTGGAGTCAAACCAATGGCCACTACATTTACGAGCATATCTCAAAATAGTTAATATTTAAAATAATTTTGTTTACGT
>JAQFZM010002772.1:0-12629 GCA_034695785.1 Galumna obvia | reverse complement strand
TCTGTTACGATGAAACGCCGACTATCTCTCAAGCTAGGCGCTCTGTGAGCCTGGCAGTTGGAATATCCAACAGTGAGCACTCACTGTTGGCCAACACACTCACAGAGCAACTTTCAAACATTAAATTATTATTTAAAAGAAAATTTTAAAAAGTTAGTCTAAAAATGAAACTATTAATTAGATAAATGAAATTATTGGTTTTCCTCGTCATCACTAACATCGACAATTGGCGTTTAATAGCTTAATATCTCTAATAGAAGATATGCTGGACGCGGATCCTTTCTGAACCGACCAAAACTCATGTAATATATAATACTCGCAACATGAGAACAGGTTCCGACAGTCCGCGCTCCGGATTTGCATTGGCAGTAATACCTAGTGATGGCATCCGAATTATCAAAATTTTCCCGGTATTGAACGAAGGCATAATAAATTATATTACTTCTGAATCTTGACTGAAGTTTAATCCGGAGAAGTCGATTATTATCGACCACATCTCAACACACATGAATATATTTTTAATTAATTAACCAATTTAATCCATATTACATATTTTAATAATATTATAACAAAGCTTAAAAATAATAGTATTTTAAACCTAGCACATTTTGAAAAAAAATTATTTAACCTTTGGAAAAAATTACGGATTTTTGAATCCATTCCTTATTTGATTTATATAAAAACGTATATTTTATATCATAATCTGTAATAAAGTAACCTTGATTAAAACCTATTCCTTTACTACTATTGCGTAGGGCATTTAAACAGTCTTTGACAGTCATTAAAAGACCTAGATTAGATTTAGCTAAATGTGTGTATACAATAATTATTTGAGATTGTCAATTGAATAGTAACAGTTATTAAATGTTTATATAAATTTAAAATTAATCAGTGAATAAGAATTCAAAACAATAATATGAATAGAATTTTATTATAGTTTAAGATTAGAAACGTTTATACAATAAAAGGATTAACCAAAATATTTCCTCCAAACTCCACTTCATTTTCAAAGATTATATCAATTTTACGAATTCTTCGTTAGTTTTTCTTTAGTTTTGTTTCCATATTTTGTTTAATGTATACGTAGTGTTTGTAAATAAACACTTTTACACTCTATATGTAGTTCAGGATTTTTATTCCAAATATCCATACATATTTTAAACATTATAAATCTATATAAAGCAAGACTTTGATCATAACAAGTGTTTAAGCAATTAATGGTAACGAATTGCTATACTTTCCCAATACATTCCTCCAAAACAAAGGTTCTCCACCAACTCTACATATTTCACAAGGCATTTGTTTGTTTTCTCTTTCTCTTTGATTTGTAATCCTAAATCAATGAATTTCTTTTCGCAATCTATTAGTTCGTCGACACACTCTTCGAATGATTGTTTTGGGGATAAATTCTTTTCTTTCATTTTAATGTAGACGTAATTCCAATTCAACTCTCCTTTTATAATCTCCTTTTTAAGAGAAAACAAATCATTGGCAAGCCACAAATGCTTCCGGGCGCATTTGTCGAATTCATTATAAATGGGGTCATTTATCAAATCTTAGTCTATTTTTAATCCGCTCTCAAGGAGAGGAAAATAAAATAAACAATTTGTTCCAAAGTCTAGAATTCTTAACTTAGAATATTCTTCAGTATTTAAGAAGTTATTTTGTTTTTGATAAATATTTATTGTTAGAGTTGCTTTATAACTTCTGACTGTTTCCAAACACAGACCATTAACTTCCTCATCTGTGAAACCAACCTTTATTCCCAAATCATAAAAAGCTTTTAATAGTTTTTCAACTTGAGTTATTGCAGTAAAATGTTTTGGGTTACCCAAAGATAACATTATTTTTTCCATTACTAAAGATATAAATTTCAATTAAAACTTTTTTACTAACAAAATTTACCGTAAAATTCCATGTTTAATAATTAAATATCTCCTTTTAGCTATAACTTTATCGTTTATAATCAAATGTTTCTATAAATCAGGGATGCCCATCAGTGGCGGTATAGCCCAAATACCCCCCTGTGATCGGCCACATACCCCCCAAAGGCATCGGCGAGAAATATAGGAGAGAACTATTCGTAAAATTAATAATAAACTAGGGTAGGAAAATCGAGTAGTTTTGGGAGTAGTTTTTTTGCATTCTTAAATACTATTACCATGTTCACATAAAAATTATTCCCTTTAATAATTATTTATAGGCTAATATTTTCACCTTGACTATACGCTGTTTCATGGTTAAATCCCTATTAAAACTTATATTGAAAAAGTAGTGACCTATTGCTTGTTAATATTATAAGCGCGAATTTTAAATATTCCTATCACTAATAATAATGAAAGAAAAAAACATAAAAGTCTGTAATTATTAAGTAAAATAAGAGAAAACCTTATAAAAACTAATTATAAAGTAAAATTACAATTTTTAAATTATATTTTTAAGCTGTACATAAAATTTTTTTAAACTTAATTTTTTAAATTTTTAAAAATTCATTTTTTCCTTAAATTCTTAGTTTTTTCGCTTAATTATGATATAATACGTTAAATAAGAGTGATTAGTACGCATAAATGCAAGTAAATACCCATATATACCTGAGACTACCTATTTTACCTTTTTCGGCTAATTTGAAAATACCCCCTATACCCCATTTCTGTCGCGAGTAAAGTAGACAAAAATAGCAATACGCCCTGACAAGTTGAACATGGCCATCCCTGCTATAAATATAAATTAATGCATTTATAATTATTATAGATAAAATTATTTATATTAATCAAGAAATTTGTAATAAAAATTATCAGAAACAAAGAAAAGTATTCGATTATTATAAGTATTCATTCATCTGAAGGAATTAAATAAATTAAGTTAATTTTATTTTAATTTGGTTAAATTAAAATTAATGTAAATTTTTATCTTTACTTTAGAAGATTACTTTAATCATCTTTAGTAATTGTTAAAATTATGTCTTTAGAATAAAAAATTGGCAAATCTGCATTAATTTTCAATGTATTAATAGTGCAACCTATATATGGGATGCGATTTATGCAAAAAAATATATCAATGTTAAAAAAATTTTACCTGCGACTTATACATGGGGCGCCACCTATACAAAGAATTTTACGGTACACAATTAATGAAATGATCCATGTTATGGAAAATTTTTGATTTCTTAATAGTAGAAAATTTTTATTCAAATTAAAATAAATTTTACCTCTAAAACTATATTTAGTGACTTCATCATCTAAAACAATTGTATAGATACAATAAACCGAAGCAAACAATACCAGATCAAATGAAGAAAGTGAGTATGCATAAGTTGCGCAATTTGCTAGGTCTAATAACTTTTGTTTGCTATCAAACAAATAACCCCAATTTCTTTCAATAACTTCTTTAATTTCATAAGCTTTAGAATGATTATTCATCTTTTTTACTTTGATAATTTCAGTTTTAACATCTAAAAGTTCCATCTTTATCTTTTCTTCGTTATCATCCATAATTTCTATAATATTTATTATAAGAAAGTTAGATTTGCTTAAAAGATATTTTAAAATATGCCAAAAATCTAAGCTAGTAAAATTATATATAACATGTTTTGAGAGCAAAGCCATAAGCATCTATATCTACAAACATTTGTCAAAATTTAATATTAATTTAATATTACAATAAATTTAATTTTGTTATAATTTAAATAAGAGTTAAATGTGAAATTTTTTTTACCAATAATTTATTTTTCAAAGAATATGAGTAGAAAGATAAGTGGTCATCAGTTACTAACAAAAAGGTTCTTTAAAACATTTTTAATGGAAAGAGTGGTAGTCCTAAGGGACCAACACATCATATTCTTATAGGAATTATATTAAAAGTAACTGAATTTCGGATTTTAATTATTACTTTGATATTAAGGGAATTATTTAGTGCCCATGTGATTCATCTTTCAATTTTAAAAATTATAAAAGTTCATCTCTGTGGAAAACTCAAGTGGAAGCATAATTTTCCGATTCCATCCTTTCTTAAAAAGCATATCTTTTCGTTCAATCTTGTTAAATTATATAGGGAAATTTCATCTACCAGTTTAAAAATAATTAATTTTTAATTGAAATATTAAAGGAAATTTTAAAAAAAATGTTTTTTTTTCATTATGAAAAAATATACATTCATCTCCGTTGAAAGCTTAAGGAAGATATCAACTTTCTTGTTCCCTTCTTTATTAAAATTCAAATTCTTTCGGTTAAACCTGTTCTTTTCATTAGGCATATTAAATTTATCGTTTTATATATAATTAAATTTTCATTGAAATATTAAAATTTTTTGTTGACCTTGTGATTCTTCTTGCAATTTGATAAATAAAATTCTTTAATAACCATTAATCTTTGATATCAAGGTAAAATATTTTACTTTTTTAAACTTTAAAAATCTCAGGATCAAATTTGAAAAAGTAAATTTCAATAAAGTGTATAAATGTGTAATCCCCTGTTACAATTGAAAAAATTGAATTAACCGTTGTTATCAATAGGGATATTGGCTCCGTAAATATATTAAAAATATTTTTACCATATAATCTACTAATTAGTGTAGTGAGTGGGTTGGTGTAAAACGATTAAATATACTACACTTTACTAAATAAATTTAGTGAAAAACTAGTGTTAAGTCATGGCCTCTAATTAAAACATTTTCAACTTTATATTATAAATAATGACATAATTTTGTTTTAAAGTTAATTAAAGCCATCAATTACAGGTATGTTATGAATGGCTGCGGCCACTTTCATATATGAAAAAATATTTACAATTTACGTTACACTCTCTAAAATTTTCAGAAAAATAAGACTGAAAATAAGTAGTAATGCTTGGAGTGAAACTCAATGCTATGCATTGAGTATAAAAATTTTTAAACTTATTTTTGTTGCGGATTTAATGGACATTTCTTCGCTTCAAGCTTGCCTATCTTTGTTTATCTTTATTTGAAACACAAATATTTGAGAATTATTTGTCTGAATCAAAGTATAGTTGAATGTTTTATTGTTATCTTATATTCTGCTATCAAGATTTTCTTTAGTAAAAACATGTGTGATCACTTTTACCTGATTTGAATCGATTTAAGAGTGATATCTATAATCACTCTTAAATCGGTTGATATCAGTTAATAGCGGTCACAAACCTGTTTAGATATCACCCTTAAAAAAATCAATATCCAATTTTTTCTGTTTTAAACTGATTTATTAGTGATATCTAACAAGATCTGTGATTAAGAATATCAATAATAACCATTTTAATTAGTTTGTTAGTTTGATATTAAATTAGCATTTGATCTAGAGTGATTTGAATTTCATAGTTTGATTTAATTCGATAATTGTTAACACTGGTTCACTCGATTATTGCTAACACAATAATGAATGTAACAGTTTAATACTCTGTTACAATTAGAATAATTGAATTAATCGTTGTTATTAATAGGGATTTTAGCTTCTCGTTAAAAAACAAAAGAGGGGATCTCTAAAGTGAGTACAGCCTACCTTTAATATCAAAAAGACGATATACTCGTTACTATCAAAAGGGATATTAGCTCCGTAAATCTATTGAATTTTTTTACCATATAATTAGGGTGACCTTTGAAAATTTTTGAAATAATGAACATTTTCCAAATGTCTGAATTTAAAGTGAACTAATAGTGAATTAATAAATTATAAAAGTGAACAAAATAGTGTACAATCAATTTGATGACTAAAATATAGTAATTTGTAATTTTATAATTATTCTTAATTTAAAAGATTTTCTTATTTCATTACTAAAATAAGGAGTTCACTATTTATTATTAAAAATATCTAAATAAAATTATCATAAAATCTATTTTTTCTTTGTTTTCATAGTATATAAGTATAAATTTTCAATTTTTATTTTACAACACTATATTGTAGACTAATAATCTAATAATTCCTAGTGAACAGACAGCATAAATAGTGAACTGTTCACTAGAATAGTGAACGGATGGTCACCCTACATATAATCCACTAATTAGTGATAGTAGGTGGTTTGATGTAAAACTCCTGGATGTTAAAACTGAAATTATCAAAGTTAAAAAGATGAATAATCTCAGTTTTAACATCCAGAAGTTCCACATTTATCTTTTCTTCGTTATCATCCATTATTTCTACAATATTTATCAAAAGAAAGTTGCTTAAAAGATATTTTAAAATATGCCAAAAATATTAGTTAGTAAAAATATATATAACAAGGTTTAAGGGCAAAGCCATAAGAACTACATCTACAAACATTTGTCAAAATTTATTATTAATATATTACAATAAATTTAATTTTGTTATGATTTAAATAAGAGTTAAATATGAAATTTGAAATTTTTTAACAATTATTTTAACAGTTTTCAGATAATATTAGAAGAAAGATGGGTGGTCATCACGAACTAACAAAATAATTTCTTTAAAACAAATTTATAGTGGAAAATGTGTTGGTCCTAAGAGGCCACAACATAATATTCTTATAGGAAATTCACTCGTGTGCAATATTTGTGACAGTTGTTTTCTTCTATTATCTCTTAAAATACTTATGAGAATTTAATTCTTTTTTAATCACAAATATGGTTTTGTTGATATTTTATGAAAATATAAAATCTTTAATTTATCTTTTCTATTTTTCGAATTATTAAATATTTTCTAAAGAGTCGTATATTACAAATATTTTAAAAGATATTTATTAATTTTTAAAATTTTTAGAAACTAGATAAAATATAAGCCTATTGGTTTATTTTTGTTTTTCAAAGTTCTTATATGTTTAGATAAAATAACCTTGCAAGTTTCATAATTTTGAAAAATCGAATTGATCTTGTTCAAATTTAACTTTGAAAATTTTATTGAAACTTCAAGAACAAATTATAGTGAAATATGAGACTTGATTGATTAGAAAATTAGCAGTGTAAAACACAACAATGTATAATATAAATATAAAGACACTCAACAACAAGATATAACTTATTGTTTTAATGCTGAACAGTAATAGAATTATTCTCGATAAAAGTATGGAAACCGTAATAACAAATTGGCTAAAATATGGGGAAATTTGAGACATATTTTTGATCTCTTAAGCAATTTTATGACGTCTCGAATATCTATTAATTATATTCCTTCATTTCTTTACATTCATTTATTTTTAAAAAATAAATTTTTATTATATTGATTTGAAAATCTGAATATTTCTTGAAAATGCTAATATTATATAATAAATTGATTAATTTAGCTTAAAAGTTTCTAAATTGATCTACTTGCTTTAGACATTTTAATAAAATTCTTAAAATTATTTGAAATTTTAAATTCACAAAATTTCATAAATAGAAGATAAAACTTTTCAAGCAATTTAATATTTGAAATATTATTTATATTTTTATTTAATTCTTATTATTATAGTCTTATATTCATCATTTAATTATTTTTAATTTTTATATTTAAAATCATAGATTTTTAAAAATTCCATTTTAGCACTGATTTTCTGATTTTTCCTAAAGCTATTACATAACTGTTGTAATATAACCGTTGATATATTTTTAATTAATTAACCAATTTAATCCATATTAGATATTTTAATAATATTGTAACAAAGCTTAAAAATAATAACAGTATTTAAACCTAGCACATTATGAATAAAATTATTAGACCTAATGCTAAAAATTACAGAATTTTAAATCCATTCCTTATTTACGTTATTTAAAAACGTATATTTTATATCATATTCTGTGATAAAGTAACCTTGGTTAAAACCTATTCCTTTACAACTAATGCGTAGGGCATTTGAACCGTCTTTGACAGTTATTAAAAGATCTAGATTAGATTAAGGTAAATGTGTGCATACATTAATTATTAGAGATTGTTTATAGAATAGTAACAGTTATTCAATATTTATATAAGTTTACAATTAATCAGTGAATAACAATTCAAAACAATTATAAGAATAGAATTTAATTTTAATTTAAGATTAGAAAAGTTTATACAATAATAGGAATAACAAAAATATTTCCTCCAAAACTCCTCTTTATTTTCAACGATTACATCAATTTTACGAATTCTTCGACAGTTTTTCTTTTGTTTTGTTTCGATATTTTGTTTAATGTATTCGTAGTGTTTGTAAATAAGCACTTTAATTCTCAATATATAGTTCATATTTTAATGATATTTATTCCAAATATCCATACATATTTTAAACATTTTTAATCCATATAAAGCAAGACTTTGGTCATAACAAGTGTTTAAGCAATTAATGGTAACGAAGTGCTATTCTTTTCCAATACATTCCTCCAAAACAAAGATTCTGTGTTTGGAAACAATTAGAAGTTATAAATCAACTTACTATAAATAATTATCAAAAACAAAATAAATTCTTAAATACTGAAAAATATTACACAACAAGAAGTTCTCCACCGACTCTACATATTTCACAAGGCATTAGTTTGTTTTCTCTTTCTCTTTGATTTGTAATTTCAAATCAATTAATTTCTTTTCGCAATCTATTAGTTCGTCGACACAATCATCAAATGATTGTTTTGGGGACAAATTCTTTTCTTTCATTTAATGCAGACGTAATTCCAATTCAACTCTCATTTTATAATTTCCTTTTTAAGAGAAAACAAATCATTGGCAAGCCACAAATGCTTCCGGGCGCATTTGTCGAATTCATTATAAATAGTGTCATTTATCAAATCGTTGTCTATTTTTAATCCCCTCTCAAGAAGAGGAAAATAATATAAACAATTTGTTCCAAAGTCTAGAATTCTTAGAATATTCTTCAGTATTTAAGAATTTATATTGTTTTTGATAATTATTTATAGTAAGAGTTCCTTTATAATTTTTAATTGTTTCCAAACACAGACCATTAACTTCCTCATCTGTGAAACCAGCTTTTATTCCCAAATAATAATAGGCTTTAAATAGGTTTTCAACTTGAGTTTTTGCAGTAAATTGTTTCAGGTTAACCCAAAGATGGCATGATTTTTTCCATTACTAAGGATATATATTTCAATTAGAAATTTTTTGAAAAAAATTACAGTAAAATTCCATGTATATGACGAGTTTTATATAAGAAAATAAGTGAAATTCTTGTTAAATTTAACTTGTACGACTTAATTATGGGGTGCGACCAATCTTAGAAATTAAGTCAAAATTCTGAAAAGTTTGAAAATTTTATATTAAAATACTTAAACTTTAGAAAAAAATAATTTTCTTACATTTGTTGAATAATTAGTAATCTCTGTTCATAACATTATAAATTAACTTTACTAGAATAAATTAAGAATCTCTTTTCAGCCAAATTTTTTAGTATTCTATATGACATGAGCAAGAATATAAAATTTATTAACTTATAACATTATTTGGATGAAAGAGGAAAGTATTTATTAACTTATATATTAGTGAATTCAATAGTTATAATTAAATATCTCCTTTTGGCTGAAACTTTATCGTTTATAATCAAATGTTCCTATACATCAGGGATGGCCATCTGGGGGTGTATAGACCAAATACCCACCTGTGATCGGCGAAATAACCCCCCAAAGGCATCGGCGAGAAATATAGGAGAGAAATATTCGTAAAATTAATAATAATGGGAGAAAAAATACGTATAAGTTTGTAATTATTAAGTAAAATAAGATAAAACCTTATAAAAACTATTAGAGTAAAATTTAAAATTTTTAGGTTATATTTTTAAGCTGTAAAATGTATTTTTTTAATCTTAATTTTTAATTCTTGAAAAATTCATTTTTTCCTTAAATTCTTAGTTTTTTCGCTTAATTATGATATAATACGTTAAATAAGAGTGATTATTACGCATAAATGCAAGTAAAAACTCATATATACCTATAAGACTACCTATTTTACCTTTGGCGGCTATTTTGAAAATACCCCTCCTATACCCCACCCCTGTCGCTAAAAAATAGACAAAAATAGCAATACCCCCTGTCAAGTTGAACATGGCCATCCCTGCTATAAATATAAATTAATGCATTTTTAATTATAATTTCAGATAAATTTATTTTTATTTATCATGAATTTGTAATAAAAATTATCAGAAACAAAGAAAAGTATTCGATTATTATTAGTATACAATCATCTGAAGAAATTAATTGAATAAATAAAGTTAATTCAATTTTAATTTACTTAAATTAAAATTAATGTAAATTTTTATCTTTACTTTATATGATTACTTTAATCATCTGAAATAAAGGTTAAAATTATGTCTTTAGAATAAAAAATTGGCAAATCTGCATTAATTTTTAATGTATTAATAGTGCAACATATATATGGGATGCGATTTATGCAAGAAAATACAGTGATGGCCTTTTTACGTGTCGGGTGACTTTGGCTTATATCTCCTTTGATATTTAAGTGAATCAAATTATTTTTTAACCCCAACTATGGTTTTGCCCAGATTTTATTAAAGTGAAATATATTTAAATTATCTTGTTTATTTTTAAAGTAATTTAATATTATTCATTATGTATCATATTTCAAAGGGTTTAAAAGGTATTGAATAAATTCTATAATTTTTGTAAACTAGATCAAAATTGAGTCGATACGTGTTTTTTTGTTTCTCAATATTTGAATTAATTTTGATAAAATGAGCTTGTAAATTTCAAATTTTTGAAAATTCGAAATGATCTTGTTCAAAGGTTTCTTAACTTATTTTGATGGAACGAAATAAATTTAGTGCTATATCATATTTTGTATTACTATACCGAGTTTCATTAAAAAGTCTCAACTGAATCGAAAATTATTGGCTATTTAGTAAATTCCTATATAAAAAAAATTTTGAAAAATTTCTTTTAATGTATATTTTTTATTGAGTTTATATCTATAGCAATATATTTAATGATCAATTATTTTGGATTCAGTTGAGGTTTTTTAATGAAACTCGGTATAATAATAAAAAATTTTATCAAGAGCTAAATTTATCTTGTTTCATCAAAATAAGTTAGGAAACCTCTTAATAAGATCAATTCAAATTTTCAAAAAATTGAACTTTACAAGCTCATTTTATCAAAATTAATTCAAATATCAAGAATAAAAAAAACACGTATCTACTCAATTTTGATCTAGTTTACAAAAATTATAGAATTAAATCAATACCTTTTAAACCCTTTGAAATATGATAAATAATGAATAATATCAAATTTCTTGAAAATTATACTAGATAATTTGAATATTTTCCAATATTATAAAATCTGGTCAAAACCATATTTGGGGTAAAAAAATAATTTGATTCAAGTAAATATTAAAGGAGATATAAGCCAAAGTCACCCGACACGTAAAAAGGCCATCACTGTATATCAATCAGCTTTTCTTGCTGACCAAAATTACTTCTAGTTATTTCATCTTGATAACATCAATATAACATTAGTGACATTTTCCCAAAACATTTAATTAAATTTGTTTTAAATATTTATATTACTTTATTTATACAGTCGATACATAATTATAAGACTTCAGTAATTGCAGATAATTTTAGGGATTATAATGATGTAAGTTTAGACTGTTAATAACTGTTTTAGGGTTTACAATCTAGGGATAATAATTGTGTAAGTCTTATGACGGTAGGGATTATAATTGTGTATTGACTGTAAATATTTTTAATGATATGAAGACTATATTTTATTAAATATTTTCTGTTTATTTTTATTAAATTAAAACCCTTTTTACTAAATTTTAAGCCTTTTTAGCAATTGAATTCTAATTGTGTTTAACAGATATTTTTAAATATTATTTAACATTTTCTTCGGTCTCTAATCATTTGTCAGTTTCTATAATATTTTGGAGAATTAATACAAATATTATTTTAGTAATAGAAATGGAATCAAAAGTTTACAAAAACGAATAATTATTTTGAGAAAATATAGTTTAAAAACAGGAAATAATAATTAATTGTATTCATAATTCTTAACAAAAAATATTCTTTTCATTGATTTAAATATCAAAATTGTTATCATTTGACTATTCATTATAAATGAAGACTTCAATAATAAGTCTTCCGATAAATAAATTGTTTTTGGTAATAAATATTTAAAAATATGAAAATTATTAAATTATAATTTATAGTCTAAACTTTAGACTTTAAACTTATAATCAGAATAACTTAAAACACCATTAATATACAATAGTGGAAATAATTATGTAAGGTCGCTTAAACCTCTGTAATTTTTGAATGGCTCAATGGATTTTAAAGCTGTTTTCATTTATATAATCTTGAATAGTTAGATTATATAAAAATATAATTATTATTATTTTGAGTAAAGATAAATATATTTTTAACTTAAAAGTTTAGAAAATTAGAAAAATTCCAAAATATTAGCCAAATATGTTGGCCTATTGTGGGTTTGTTTGTGGTATAATCAAATAGTGTCTAGCAATAATGTTGTTAAGTTGAACTCATTTTATTGAAAAATCACAAAATATTTCAGATATTTACTGTTTCATATTTCTATGACCATTGCTTTTTAGTCTTTTTGATTTTAAATGTTTTGTTTAAACAAGCCTATCTATTTTATTTGTTATCCCATTAAAATAATCTTGGTGTCATTTTAAACAACTATTTGTTCTGTAATGGATTAATATAAAATATTTTAGCAATCCTATGAAATTA
>JAQFZM010002771.1:0-12632 GCA_034695785.1 Galumna obvia | reverse complement strand
CATATTTATTAAAAATTATAAAATATGGAGAAGTTCTTGAAATTTGTAATAATGTACTTTATCCCAATTTACCTCAAAAAATTTAATCATATATATATTTCTTTTGACTTTATTTAATATTTTACAGTTTGTAATATTATTTACTTTCAATTATTTTAGAAATTAAGATAATTTTATTCATTTATCAATTTATAAAAAATTTTAATTAAGATTGTAAATTACCATGCCTATTTACAATTTAGCTTAATGTGATTCTTAAATTTTTAATCTGAACATTTAAATAAAACCAATTTACTTGGTATAATTAAAACCTAATGAAGAGCTTTTTATAATTTTATGCATTTTATAATTAATTCTACTTTCAAAAGAAATATGTTTTTAATTTATGAATAAAAGTTATATTTCTTAAAGAAAAAACTTAAAAGTTATTGATTTTCACAAAATGGGAATTCCTTTTGAAACATGCAAGTTATTTAATTAAAGGTTACTTTTTTAATTAAGTGCTCGAATACTAATTGAAATATTCTTTTGAATGAATGACTCCAAAGGTTTTTTCACCGCTTGAATTGAAAATAACTTTTCTTTAAGGACAGGAAGTGAGTGAATGAGTGAGTAAGAGAGGAGAGAGAGAGAGAGAGGGAGGGAAGGAGAGAGAGAGAGGGAGAGAGATTTAAATATAAATATTTCAAAAATTATTCTAAATTCGGTATTTAATGAATATATTCTAAGATCTGTTAAATGATTATTCATTTTTAAATGTTATTAATAATTCCACCTAGATATAATTAGATCAATTTCTTAATTATTGATTATTATGAAATATATAAATTTGATCTTATTTATAATAATTTTGATTATAAATTAGCAAGCTTTCTTTCAAACCTAATTATCAAAATCTATTTTAATTAAATGGATTTAATTAAATTAAAGCATTTCTTCTTATATATTTAAAGTTATCTTGATCAAAATATAGCGATATTCTGGTCAAAATGTTCTAATCAATAGTCATTGAGTTCTTCATTGAAGAAATGCAAATGAAATTAATTATTAATTTTCAAATGAAAGTGATTTGTATCAAAAGGTCAAATAAAATGACTATAAATAAATGATTGGTAAATGACTGTTAGAGGAGTCGTGAGTTCTCTCCCGACACTGGACTCCAAATTTCTAAAGTGAATTCTATTTCAATCAAATCTATTGATTATGTTTTGAGTGAAAAATGTGTTTTAAAAGCGTTTTCTTTTACTTTAGAGAAGAAAAACTTTGTATTAAACTTAATTCCAATTGTTTTAAGTATTTTCCTCTTATTCTTCGTTAAATGTCTGAGAAAATGAGTGCAACTCTTTATAGCACTTAAGGTTCGGAAGGATTTCCAATCAATTATTGGAAAAATAATTTAAAACATTTTTAATGAATCGATTGTTTAATTGAAGTAATCCTAATTGAGCATGCAACTCAAAAAGTAACTTTTTAAAGTTGTTAATTAAATAAATGATGAGGAACTTATTTTTATCTTATTTGTAAATATTGCATAATGTTATATAACTTGTTATTTTTGTAAACATTTTAACTAGATAAATATAGAAGTGTATGTTTGCAAACTGTAAATATTATGTAAGATTAAAATAAATATATAAATACATAACTAGTTAAATTATTATTGAGAGATTCATTTGATGACAGTATATTTTTTAATTATGTTTTACAATTATTTTTAATAATTTTCCTCTTGTAACAATATAGTTTACATGGTGATTCAATTTTCCCGATATCTTTTAATTATTGTCCTATCATGACATATGTTGTGATAAAATACTAAATCTCTCTCTCTCTCTCTCTCTCTCTCTCTCTCTCTCTCTCTCTCTCTCTCTCTCTCTCTCACACACACACACACACACACACACAACGGAAACCATTGAAAAAGTGATAAAACAAATTGATAGTTAACTCATAGTTAAGTTTATTATAATATTATGTTTGAATTTATTATTAAAGTCAACTCAATATTATTTATTAATTCATTGCTTAGAATATGTGTGAATACATTCACATAAATCTATTGAGATATTTGTTTGAATAGCATTTTTTATTTAATGGATAATTTAATAAATCATTGAATACAATACTAATAATAACTGTTTCGGATAACTTTCATGTTTTCATCGCATATTAATTAAATATTTGATTCATTGCAAGATTATTTTTATAGTAATTTTCATGGAATTTGAATTAAATATTTTAAATATGCTTGACTAAATATTTAATAAACATTTTCAGTTTATCTGTTCTTGTTTTATTTTGATTCTATTTTTGACTAAATAATCTTGAAATATTTTTCCATATAAAATGATTTAAAGTATATTTTCTAGTAAAATTGAATTAAATTTATCTTGCTTATTTATTCAAACGAAATATTCCATGTCATGGTTAGTTTGCTAGATTATATTAATATTTTAAAAGCTAAATTAATTTATCGTGAAATTGATTCGTAAATCTTACCAAGTAGACTTTAAGTCAATTTATGTAATTGAACTTCAAAATAGACTCATATTATTAAATTAAAGATGATCAAGATTATTTGAATAATTCCACAAAATTTTATTAACAAATCTTTTAAATAAAAATTATTTGATATACTGATTATAATCTAGCAAAATGTAACAATGTAATATAAATATAATTATATCTAGATAATTTTTTTATTAAATATGAATTCCTGCTCATCTCTGATGAGAATAAAGAGTTTCTCTTATTTTGAAAAAGAGTTAAAAACAATCAGAAAATGTACTTAAAATTAATAGAAGAATCTAATGGTCCGTAAGAAAAGTACTTTTCTTATTCTGTTCTCAAACGAAAAGATGTTTTTGAAGGGATTTTTCAATTGTTGGCCCATTTTTAAGGGTCATTATGTTTGAGCATAAATATTGCCGTTTTGTTTGAGCAAGTTAATTTTTATGCTCCATTAAAATCAATTTAATGATTGGTTAGATCAAATATTAGCAAGAGCATTTCGTTTTACTTTCTGGTTTATTTTATTATCTTGCTAGATATTTTTTATTGTCAAATATTTTATTTATTATATTTTATCTTGTTCAACTATTTTTGAAATAACAATGATCATTTATTTAAAATAAACATGTAACTTTAATTATTTATTAAACCACCATGATCAAAATTTAAATTATTCAAATAAAGAAAGCCGTCATGTTATCTTTATAAATATATTTACCTTGCATAATTTAAGGAATAATATTTCTAATGCAAATAAAGCTCATTAATGTGCAAGGTAATATTATAATATGGAAAATTTTGTTTTATTCTCAACAAAAATAAAGAATAAATTCAAATAAATCTCAAAAATTGTGTTTGAGTTCAATGAACTCTTTCCCTGATATGATTCACTTGCAAGTTATGATAAACTAGCCAAAATATTTGTACCAAGATTATAAATTTATATCAAAAGAACAACAAAATAGAAGACAAATAATAGTTTTGATATTTTTTTCTTCTCCTAAAATAAATAAATAAATATTTATTTGAAGTCAAAGAATATATATTTCATTGAAAAATAAAAAGAAAAGAAAAGTGAAAACAAATACTCATTTCTCTATATTTCTGTCATTATTTCAATGTATTTATAAGTGAAATATGAATTTGAAAACTGAAGTAATACTATCTTTCTCTTTGTATTCACATGTATTCTATGATAAAATTAAATGAGCCGTAAAAAAGAGCTGAAAAAATGCACTCCTATTAAAAGGCATACATTAAATGAATTTTGAAAATAATCAGTGAATTTGAGTTTACAATAGATTATAGATATTATTAATGGCATATAATTTACTCTCTGTAAATGTGCTGTTCATGTGCTGTTCATTTGTATCCTTTCCTATTCTTTTGAAGGATTTTTTTCCTCTACTCTTTTAACTATTATTTATCGAACAATAGTCTCTATTTTTAGCAAGATAATTTTAACCGATAATATTTCGATAAATAGTATTTTCACCTTGATTATTTCTTATGATTATTATGATCAGCTTGTTGGAATCTGTCTATTTGAACTTGTTGAATTGTGAATTCTTTAAATATTCCGAAACAATTTAAAACTTTTTCATTGTTTTTGACAAAATTTCTGTGAATTCTTTTGTAAATAATATAAGTTTTTATTGAAAGTGAATTCCTTTTTGTGGAACTAAACTCTTCTCAACAAAAGGAATGAGAGAATGAGTGAACTCTTAAGAGAATAGTATTCAATGTTTTCCACGTCTGATAAGAAATGTATGCAAAATAACAAAATTTATTATTGTTTTATACAAAAATCCTTTACTTTAACCGAAACTATAGTCAAACTTCAGTTCAAATGTTGTGTTTTGATAACTTTGTTGAATCTCTCTCTCTCTCTCTCTCTCTCTCTCTCTCTCTCTCTCTCTCTCACACACACACACACACACACACACACATTGAGAGATGAGTGAGTGAGTGAGATAGGGAGAGAGACAGGGAGAGAAATGTACTTTTAATTAATAAATACTTCATATATACAAATAAAATGTATAATAAAAAGAGGATTGACTGTAGATTTAAACGATTTTAAAATAATAAAATTTTATTCCTCATTATTTCTATGTTTTTATTCTAGAATTAAGATTAATTGTCACAGAATTGAGTGTTTTCTTTGGTTTTCATTGGAAAATGTCTAAAACCATACAATTAATAGTTTAGTTAAGTTGAGCCCTAAAGTCATGGCTTTACTATTATTCAATGTTTGTCTACTAATAAATGTATTTCACTGTTGTTTTGTGACTAACATTTAATTAAATATCCATTTGAGATGATTTACACATCAATTGCAATGATATGTATCACCGCGTTATGAGAGGGCCCACAATAAAATCATTTCAT
The DNA here is from genome assembly GCA_034695785.1 of Galumna obvia. Lineage (NCBI taxonomy): Eukaryota > Metazoa > Arthropoda > Arachnida > Sarcoptiformes > Galumnidae > Galumna > Galumna obvia. The sequence goes on along the minus strand of JAQFZM010002771.1, from coordinate 7,730 downwards.
ATATAATCACTTAAAGTGTATACATGTCTATCCCCTCTATTCCTTTCAATTAATGACATACCAGTGCCACTCTATTTCTCTCTCTCTCTTTAAATGAAGAGGTTTTTACCAAAATTATAATTAAACGGCAAAACTTCTCATTAAGGGCTCACTCATAGCAACATTATTATTAAGTGTATATTGAGTTATGCTGTGCTCACATGTATGTAAGCTCTGTCCATTAGGTTAGAGCCATAAATAGTCCAGGTTTATTGATCCAGGTAATTTTTAGCGGTGATTTTTCAAACTGTAAATTAACAGTAAATTTGGATTTTTTTCTTCTTTGAAGAACTGTTTTTAAGACCTTTTTTCTGCAGTCATTTCAGTCGGAAATTGAAGTTATATTTTGAAGTAAAATATTAACTCAACTAAACATAAAATATCGATCGATATATAAGAGTTTGGGTTCACTTAATTATATGAAATGCAAAGCAATTGATTTTGTTTTAAAACAAATGAATTTTCATAGAATTGTTTTATAGAAATTAATTGAAAAACTGTATTAGAATTTATTTTTTTACTTAATTTTAATTAAAATAATTAATTATTAAGAAAAACAGTGTGTGTGCTAGTTAATTAGTGATTAATTATTAGTTTTTATAAATAAGCAAGTTTTAGGAATGATCGGGTACAATTAATTTCAGCCCTGTTCTAACTGTAACGCTTATGAGAAAGATTGTTTTGATAATCTTTACTGGAAAGATAATAAGTAAGGATTATCCTATAAATGTCCTAGATTAAGACTACTTTCCCATTTTGCCGATGTTTTGTCCATTTGTGGCAAAAGAATGGCCAACTTAGGTAATGTAAATTTTTTTTAAGTAAAATTAATATAAAACTATAAATGGTTTTAAAAATTTAATTTTCATAAATAGTTAAGTAGTTATAAAAACAAAAAGGTGAGTATTTGGTTTGACCAAGAAAGTATATGAAGTAAATAAATATAAAAACAACTTTTATTCAAAGTTAAAAGTTTACAGTTTTTAAAATTTTATTTTATTCTAGAATTTGATATTTGCAAGTTGATTTTTAAATTTGATACTTGCTTATTTTGATAATAATTTTGGGATTATTTGTAATAATGCTTTAATTAAGTATTTTATTAAAATTTGTTAATCGCTTCAAATTTGACATAAAATTGTTTTCATTTGAATAGATTATTAATCTCTATTAGAACGAATCTTGCAAGGTACTTTGCAAGGTACTTCAAATTTATTATTCAAATAAAATTTTCATAATGACTTATATAATATAGAGTAATTAAATTAACATGGTCATATAACTTAGAATAATTATTTTGCAAGTTTAAACAAAAACAATTTTCAACTTAAATTTAATTAATTTTAATTTTTTAAAAAACTAACTAGATCAATAGGAGAATTCTCATTATAAATTAAAACTAATACTATTATTAGTGATAGTAATATATAATAAATGTATTTTATATTACTATCACTAATAATAAGTAAAAATCAATAAATAATTTGTGTATAAATTAATAATAATATAAAGAAAACTTTAATCTAAAGTTAGGATGTTTTGGTTGCATAAGTAATTGTTTGTTTTGTACTAGCTCATATGATATATAAGACCTTAGTCATTCTAATTTTGCTTCTTATATAAATAGATGCTTGAAAACTTGAAGCACAAAAAGTTTGTAATACTTATTAAAAATGGAATCTAATTAAATATAAATGAAAATTTTAGGTCAAAATAGAGCACAGCTCTTAGAGCACAGATAAGGTTTGTGTAGCACTTCTTCATGAGTTCTTAAAACTAGAGGACAGACATAAGAAGAGTCTCGAAATTGTAGTTAAAATAAGGAAAAATGTCATTCATTTAATAATTAATTTTATTTTCTGACAACTCTTTTCTCGGAGAGAATTTCGTGTCAATTGTCTGATATGTCGATGAGTTTAGAATAAAATATGAAGGAATGGCACTGACTGTGTGCACAGTCCTAATGCCAGGGACTATATTCTGTGCCTTTAAATGAAATGTTTGTTCAATTCATTCTCTCATATAATACAGTATTTATACGGTTTGAGAATATTCTTTAGCTCTGATCAGAGCAGTAAAGCTCTAGCTTTTAGCTCTTGTTCATAGGAGAGGGATCCCTTTACCCGATGAACTAACACTACGCAACTCATAAAATTTTGGCGTCATTTGGGTTTGCGATCCTTTTCTGTGAGGAATAGTCGGCAGTTCACAGACTAAGAGTTGAGAGCATTTGGCTTAAACGCTGTTATTCTGTGCTCATCTCTTGTTGTATTGAGTATTCTCTTATTCTGTGCCGAACAGCATAGACTTCACTTAACTTGGTTTCACTTTAGACTACAACTCAATTGCATTATGTTTTGCTTACAATTGATATTCACTACAAGTTTTGATGGCTTTAAATCAATGGCCAGTTATTGATAAACTGGTTAAAAGAGCTCGATATTAGTGACTTAGCTTGATAATTTTCAAGTGTTTATCAAGCATTATTTATCTTGGTGAATTCTTCATTATATTTTGTGAATAGTTTTTGGTTTATTATTCATTTGTATTAATTGTTTTATGAAATTAATGTGAAAAAGAGCTGAAAATTTAATGAATTGGATATTAAACCAAAAGTTAAGTAATTATAAGACATTTGATGAGAAAATTATAGATTTTTTGGTTAATTTTAGTGTAAATTAAGTGTAAAATTGCAAACAATATTCGGGAATATTAAGAGTCATTGTTTTTCGTTCATAAAAAACAGTTTAAATATTATGTAAAATAAAATGTTTGTAATAATATTTTTCTGTGGAATTCAATTAAATTGAGTGAACGATAAAAAGAGATAAACAAATATTTGTTTAACAATTCTTTTCTCATTGAAAACACTTCTTTGGATCAGTTCTTAATAGAAAATGAAGAAAATGTTTGATATTTCACTCAATACTAAAGTGTTTCTAATATTTGTGACATTAGTTTATGTGTTGAACGCTTATGAGGGACAGCATCCGGACATTAGGGACAGTCCCCGTCAGTTCAACACTAAATTCGGTACACTTAGAGGTGTGATTATACCCCTGTCACGTGACAGTACAGGTCAGGGCAAAGACACCGATAAGCGTATGGGCGGCTCATCACCACTAACGCCAGTGGAGGCCTATTTCGGTGTGCCGTACGCTTCGCCACCGGTACAGAGCCGTAGGTTTATGCCACCGGTGACGCCATCTCATTGGCGCGGTGTCCGTCCCGCCAAACAGTTCGCACCGGTATGTCCACAGCCATTGCCCGATATCGGCAACTTTACAGAGGCTTCAAAGACATTGTCCTACTCTCGGATCGAATACTTGCGGCGAATAATGCCTTTTGTGCGAAACCAGAGCGAGGACTGTCTCTATTTGAATATTTATGTGCCCTATAATCCGAGCACAGCCACTACCAGCTCAGCATCTGGTGAGTGCCGTTCAATTATATTATATATATTTATATATATTTTATTTTTATATACTTTATTTTTGGCGGAATTTATAGACAATAAAAATAATAATAAAATATATTATTTTGTGAATAGTTTTGCATAAAATCTGAAACGAAAACAAAAGAAATTAAATAACATTTTATTTATATATTGAATAAAACAATTCATGAATTGAGAGACAAATATTGCACAGAATATTGTGCTGTGCTTTGCATTTCTGTGCTTAACATTTCTCTATTTTTTTTCCTTTAACTATACTTATGAAAGTATTTACAGTATTTTCTTGTAAATTATGAATAACTTAACTTGATAAATCATAAGCCGTGAGAGTTAATGTAAATGAACAAGGAAGTTTTCTGGGAATTATTGATTCTTGCTGATTAATTTGATTAATTAATTGAATTTGTGCAAGATTGATTGCAAGGGAAATTTTTTGTATAATAACCAAGATCACTATTTTCAAACTTGAAATAGCAATATGAAATTTATTTTAAAAAATAAGCTTGCTCATCATGTTTTAATTTAATTCAACCATGGTAATACGTCATAACAATTATTAAATCAAATGATTTATTTTTTTGTTGAAAAATAAAAATCATTTGTTCTTCAATCAAAATTACCATGTTGATTTGAGTGTTTACTAATATTTTGACAAATCACCTTGAAAGAAATTTATATATAAAGTAAAAATAAATTTATCTAGCTTAAGTGTTTTTTGTGTCTTAAAGTGAAATTTTGCGTTATAAAATGTTCTTGTTCAATGTTGTGATAGACACTTTTTCTGACAAATTTTGGGAAAAGCTAGGTGATAAAAGAACTAAAGAGTGGTTCTTATTCTCTGGTGGTATTTTTAAGATCTTGGTCTTAATGGTCATCTATTTATTTCTCACCAATGTTATCTTACCAGAATATATGAAAAATAGGTATTTTAAATTTTATCAAGCTAATAAATCTTTAAAATTATTGTTTATTATAAATATTGATTACCATGGTACATCATAGACCTCCATTTGTGTTAAAGAAAACTATTCTGGCATATAATTGTTTCTTGGTTATTACCAATCTTTACTTATTCTGTTTTATCCTTGCTAATATTGACTATGGAAGAGTGTTCTTGGACTTTAAATTTCCATCCAAAGATGATATGAGTAAAACTACCCTGAACATCTTGGAGATTTGTAAGCAATAATACATAATTCTTTAATTTTAATAAAATACTAATGATAACAAAAATAGCTTGGTACATATTTATGTCAAGAATTATCGATCTGTTAGACACTGTATTCTTTGTGTTGAGAAAGAAAGAGAGCCAGGTCACTTTACTACATCTCTATCATCACACTTTTGTTCCAATTCTGGGTTGGATTTGCCTTAAAGTGAACGGTATGTCCCCCGGAGTCCGACTTTTCCTTCTTATGAATACATTTATCCATTCATTGATGTACGGCTATTACGCCCTCTCCTCTATGGGTCCCTCCATTCAAAAGTATTTGTGGTGGAAAAAGTACCTCACTATTTTGCAACTTGGTCAGTTTGTTGTGATGGGTGTTTATGCGATATTTTTTGTTTTCCTTCAAAGTGGTTATCCAACTGAACTTGGTTACCTTTTTTACCCTCAGCCTATTTTGTTCTTTTTTATGTTTTTAAACTTTTATAGAAAAAGTTATCGTGGTAAAAATATTAAAGTTAGGTAATTTTGTTTATTATTTTGTTTGGGATTTATATTTTTCTTTGGAAAAACACTTTTGCCCTTGATAATTTTTTTTCATTTATTTAGTAAGTTTGTTTTAATATTTAAATTTTTATAGTCCATAAGTTAATTTTATCTAGGCATTATGCAATTCTAATGGAATTTAATGGAACCTTTTTGTATAATCTTGCTTGTTTATTATTTTCTGGGAATAAATTATTAATTAATAATAAATAATTTTTTAAATTTAATGTTTTATTAAAAGAATTAAAAAGAAAATATTCATTATATTTTAATAAAGCAATAAATTCTAGTTAAATATTTTTTCATTGATAAATTATGATAATTTAATTATTACATGAAATTTAGTATTATAAGCAATATAACCAAGAGCATTAATGTTCTTGTTTAAAAAAATAAAAAATAATTATTTATATTAAATAATTACAGTTTATATTTCGAATAAAACAAAATTAATTTAATATTTTCACTGAATTTGTATAAAAAGTACAATAAAACTGTTCCCTCTTTTAGATAGAATTTTAAATATTAATCACATTTTTTATGACTAAAATTAATAAACATTTTTGTAAAACTCGTGTCATTCGATACCCGATATCTTATAATAACAGATGTATTGAATTTATTTTTAAAAATAAACGTTTTTCAACATTTTTATCTTAATTACCGATTTGTGAATTGTCCCAATAAACACCCTGTGGTCAATACCTAGAGCATTTTCCTAAAGTAACCAAGGATAAATAATTTTTAATCAACAACGTTTGTCAGATTATTAGATATCAAGGTACATATTCAAATGTAAAATTTGTTTGGGAATGTTAACTTGGTTATACTTTTGATATAATAATTAAATATAATCTTGTTTAAATATTAGGAATTATGATTAATTTTATTTTTTTATGATCTAGTACAATACTTTGCTATAAAAATGTATTGGTTTAGAGATATGATATTCAATTCCTACAAATATTGGCATGACCAAGGTGATCCAAGAATAAATGATTGGCCATTATATAACACTGGAATTTGGCTCATTTTATTGGTGATAGCAAACTATTTATTAATTACCATGTTGATTCTGCCTAAATTCATGAAGAACAGGTTATTTTAATATTAATAAATTAAATTTTTATCAAGTTCATTAATTTATATTTTTTAAACAAAATTTAGACCTCCCTTTCAAATAAAGAAAATCATGCTTGCTTATAATTGTTTTATGGTTACTATAAACCTCTATTTATTTTTTCTTCTCCTTGCTAACATTGATTATGGAAGAATATTTATCAACTTTAAATTTCCTTCGATTGACGATACTAGTTTAAATACCATGATGATTTTAAACCTAAGTAATTGAAAATAGTTTTAAATATATTTATTAATTATTTAACAAAATTAGATTGGCTTTGCCATTTGACCAGGTTTGTGGATCTGCTAGATACTGTTTTCTTTGCATTACGTAAGAAACAGTCCCAGATCACTCCATTGCATATCTATCATCACAGTATTGTTCCTATTCTTGGTTGGATTATTATGAAAATTAACGGAATGATACCAGGATTACGACTTTTCATTCTTATGAATACATTTATCCATTCATTGATGTACGGCTATTACGCCCTCTCCTCTATGGGTCCCTCCATTCAAAAGTATTTGTGGTGGAAAAAGTATATTTCAATATTGCAACTTTGTCAGTTTGTTATATTAGGTATTTATGTTATTTTTGCTATTTGCTTGCAAGAGAGTTATCCCTCTGAAGGCATGTACCGTTTTTATCTCAACCCTTTTTTTATGTTTTATAAATTTTATCGTAAGAGTAATCAAAACAAAAAGTTTAAAGCAATTTGATATTTTAATTTTCAAGTCAGTTTTAGAATTTATAAAATTTGATATTTTATATGCATAGAGGAGAATAAAGTTATTTAACTAAAAACTTATAAAACATATAAAATACCCAAAACAATAAATTCCAAAAAACAATTATATCTAAAAATTTAAATAGATTTTAATAAAATAAACAAAGTTTGAAATATTTTATACTTTAAATAAATTTATTATTGATTTGATATAATCGATGTTATTAATGTCGATATTATTTATATTATTGATGTTATTGTTATGAAGTGTTGCCAAATTCTTCATTCAAAAGACAGTCATCTATTTTAGGTCTTCTAAAGGTTCTTAGAGGTTCTAAAGAAAACACAACAATGTCATATTTTATATTAATAAAATATTTTGATTAAAAAATTGAATTTTTATTCAATACTTTGTTTTGCCCTCTTAAGTACCTCTAGACAGCAAACCACCAAAATAGATGACTGTCTTCTGAAAGAAGGATTTGGCAACACTATACAAATGGTATTAGTAGGAGAGTGACGGTTTGCGACCGAAGCACTGTGGAAGGCAGGGGCCTCTCACCCTTTTCTATTGGGAGAGAACAATGGATAGTGAAAACTCGAAAAAGGGTGAATAGGAGGGGAGAATACAATAGAAGGGTGAGTACAATAGAAGGGTGAGTACAATAGA
>JAQFZM010002770.1:0-12634 GCA_034695785.1 Galumna obvia | reverse complement strand
AAATTTTTCTTCAATTAAATTCTTAAGTTTTGATATATTATCGGAGATTTTTAATCTTTTATTAAGGGATGAATATATTTCAACAAATCCATCATATTTGTTTTATGCGCTTAAAAATAATAAAAATTATACCCTTTCCGCCTTTTAACATCGGTCGAACGTGTTTAAGAATTTGGTCGGCCGATTGATTGTAAAACCTGAAAACAATTCATTTGTTAATGCCATTTCTTTAAAAATATTTTTTTTAAAGCGTGCTCAATCAATATTGAATTGATTATAAAAGTACTGCCCGAATTATTAAATTTATGAATGAATTCTCGCATAAATTATGCCTAAAATTGAATTATATCTACTGTTTTTTAAAAATAAGAAAAGTGATAAATAAGTATCAAAAGTAAAAAAATATCTATAAAAACCAATAAATTTCCCCTCTTCATTGTAAATAATAAGAATATTATTCGCCAATTCTTTGAATTTATGCAATTTTGCAAACAAAACCTCTCGTGATGAGTGTTCTTGCAAAATTTGTAGTAAAGATACATTCGTTACGATATCTCTTTATTTAAATTAATGTAAACTTATTACAGACAGAGAGATGTGTATACAATTTTGAGTAATGGATTTGAATGGCTAAACTCGAAGGAAGAGTAAAATAGAAATGAATTTAAAGGATTTTCCATTTATTAATAGAACGATAAAAAAATAAGAAAAATAATTTCAAATTCTTTTTAAATATTAATTAAAGTATTTAAAACCAAATTTTAACCAAAACTTTGAAATTTTTTTTTAATGAAAAATATATCAATAATTTTAATCAAAAATTTAACGAATTCTTTTGAAAATAAATATATAAATAATTTGAAACAATTTCAAAGAATTAGATTCCATTTGTTTTTCGAGAAACATTCGACGTCTGAACAGAATTTACTGTTTATTGTGAGCATCGCCTGAACCGTGAAACTTTTTGGTAGCTCTGGAAATAGTTATGACGGAGATATTTCCTAATCGAGTCCTATTTTGCCAACACATTTTACCTTCAAATCCTTTAGAGTAAGGTTCGAATTTTTTTCGAACCACTCGAAGATCACTTTCCTTTGTTCTATAGTTAATTTAGTTCGAAAACAACTCTTTTCTGTCACTTAAACTGACCGGTCGAGAGATATCGAGGATAAACAGCGCGAAAACTATTAGGCTTTATATCATAACGTAGTCCAACGTCTTTACCAGTCATACAGTTATTCATATTCTAAATAATGTTTTTTTAAATTATCCTAAATTTTGCGATATTTAAGTCCTTTCACTACATTACTAGACTTTTGTGTATTTAAATTGTTTGGAATAACATTTGAAGAGTTTATCTTTATTTTATCCTTTAATTGAATTGAGTTTTGGTTTTGTGAGAGACATTCGCTCACAAAATAGAAGTGATTAGAAGAAGAAGACTCTGAATAACCAGTATTTGACTTTTGGTTATGAGTAAAGCTTTCGATTCTAGGTGCTATAAACACCCCTAATAGTCACTATAATAGTTACTAAAAAGTAGTAAAATAGTTACTTAAATAGTTATTTATTCTATAAAATATTTCATAATAATGAGGTCATTAGAGTCATTATTTGCACTAAATTCAATTACAATAGACTCAAAGAACTATCATGATAAGACATTTGTTATGAATTGTATACTTGAACCAAATCTAATAAAAACCATTCATTTTAATGAACGATCATATAAACTAAATGATGTTATGAAATACTTTTAATATCTTTATTTTTTCATATGACTCAAAAGGTAATAATATGTTCGGTTTGTTCAGTAAACTTCATTCGTTTTCATTTTAAAATTAATTGAGTTCTAAACTTGTAAAAAAATTAATTCGTAAAACATTTTTAATTAAATTATTTTAAGCTTAGAATTCGGGAAATGTATCAAGTTTGAGCTATCTCAAAAATTAGAAAGTTAATAGGGGGTCAGCTTTTTATTGCATTTTTATGTAACAATTTTTTCATCTTTAGGGGGTATATTAAATACCCTTCCCCATTATGGATATCCCTGCAAAATTAGTAATTTTATGTTATAATATGGTACTGAATGTGATATCTATTTTACATAAAAGTTAGAAAAACAACATATAATAATGTTTTTGATATATTTTTATATGATTTGTTATAATTATTTACAAAATCTAAAGAATTTTTAAATATTTCCGCTAAAAATCTAAAATAGTTATAAAAAATTACTGTAAGTTATTAATACTTCAAATAGTTATTTATAGTTAAAATAAATTTTCGCCAAAATGACCCTGGTCATACATTAGACATGCATATAAACTATGGTTGTGTCCTCCGATATCTTGCAAAATAGTTATTTAACTCAAATCGAAAGCTTTAGTTATGAGAGACACAAATGTTATTGTTTTGTATGAAATCATAAGTCTATTCTCTAAATTGAGTTTCAGTACTGTTTTGCTCAGCATTTAATACTTGCATAGAATGGCAATTATTGTCAAACTCTCTGTTCTTTGAAACCAATTCTTCGAAATCTTTTTCTATTAATTCAGTGTTACGTTCTTCGTCTTCAACCTTATTTGAGAGCTATTCCTATTTATCGTTTTACACATTATTTCTTGTATTTCTTCGTTAAGAATCGATTTTATCGAAAGTAGCTCTTCCGTGTTAGTGATATTATCATCTATTAATAGATTGGTTAATGATAGTTATCAGTATTTGTTATAAATAGTTATCATTTACTGAATCAATGGTTATTTTGACATAAATCTTCAAATCGTATCTCAGTTTTTTCACTTAATATTAAAATTCTCTGATAGCCTTAGATGTAATTCAGGAGAACAAAAAATTTCCTTTAGTCTTACCACTATATTCTTAATATTCAGACAATACGGTACTCAAAATTAAAATTTGTGTCCATCAATGTGGACATATGTATTATATTATATTGTTAAAAAATTTGACGTTTTGACCTTGCTAATAACTTCATTACTTACCAAAATTATGGATACTTTATTCCTTGTTTTTAAATTTTAAATAAAAATTTTTATAGTTTAGGTTGCAATTATTTTGTTTGATTTTGATCAGTTTTCAACATTATTTGATTTTAACTAATTAATTAATAATTTTAATATGAAATTCTAGGTGAAGAATATCTTCAGGCAATGGAAAAGAAACTGGAGAAAACTTTAGGATTTAGTTATATAGACCGAGCAGGTAAGACCTATAAGAGTTTTAATTTTATTTAAATTTAATTAGTTTTATTATTTTTTAAGAGAAATACTACTTTTTGGTGATTTCATGGATGAAATTCATTTTCATGAAGATGAGTACTGCCACCAATTTACCGTCATCAGAGATAAAATGGCTTAAGAAGACGGACAGGTAGATAGCACTCAATATTTTAAAAATTTGGAGAGAAGAATATTACCTCCTTTAGTTTCACAGGCTACCGTAAAAGAGAAACGTCGGTCTTCTGACCTCTCTGTCAAATCTGGACCCGTTAGATTAATTAAAAACGGCCAAAACTTCTATAAAGTTGAGGTCAAATATAATATGTAGATATTTTCGGCGCCAATTGATAAGTGAAGAATGGTTCGTAGTATTTGTTTGGCAGTAAAATAGTTGTGCTGGACACAAAAGTATAACTCTTTGGAACTTTATGAAAACGTCAGTATTTGCGATCTTCTTTTCGATTATTTGGCCCGTTTTATGGATACCAACTCGACGGGTAGTTGTCATTCGAAATTCGCGAGTCGCGGTAGTATGACTTCTGAACCATTTGATGGAGACTATTACAAATTTTTTTTTCATTAACAACTCCTGAGGACTTCACTGAAAGCTCCTATGTTTTAAAAGAAAATGCGAATCAGTTGTTTGCACACTGCCGAAAAAATAAGTATTCTCACTTAATTGGGTTTTGAGGTTAGTCTTTGTTTATTATAATTAATTTTTTTTTCAATACATATTTTAGTGAAACTCCTGGAGAGTATGAAGCACTTAGGACCGTGGCATCATTTTATCGCCAATTTATCGAAGAGTATAATAAATTCGATACTAATTATTTAATTATTTAAATGGTTGTGGACTATCCTTTTGAAAATAATGCAACGTTTTAAAAGATTACTAAAACTCGCGAAGTGTTTATAGATATTTTCAGCAAAACTCCTGCAAACTTTGGTGTTTTGTGGCGGAAGACAGCTTTTAATGTTGGAAAAATAATCGTTTCTTTCGTGGTTCAGCGCTTGTCCCTAAAGAATATGGAAAACAGGAATCGTCTTCATTGCAGAGTTTTGGTTAATACTCCAAACAGGGAACAAGGTATTTTTGATTAACTTGATAAATTTGTCATTACTTATTCTTTAAAGTTGTTCTTTATGATCCCTTCATCACAACATCTTGAGTAACAAAATTGGTAAAGATGTGGTTTTTCGGATTAAAAGAAACGCCAAAATTTGACAAGAAATTGAGTCAAAAGAAGGTGGCCGCAGTTGCCTTAAGTTTTCAGTCAAATATATTTGTGATTTATTATCTAATAAGATATCCTTTAATTATATTTGATTTAATAAACATTGTTTTGAATTATAATTAAATATTTTAAAATGAATTTGTTGTCTATTTTATTTTAATTTAGTATTTTATCAGTTAAATTAATTCATAAATATCTGATTATTTAAACTAAATAGATTTTTGTTTGTTTAATCCAAAATATATTTAAAACGAACTAAATTTAGCAAAACAAGATTTAATATGGAAAATGATCACTACATTTATGTTCATTTTTTTCAAATTCAATATTTCGTTATAATTTTTTTTAAAATTTCAATGATAAAACCTAGATATTTTAAATTTATTAACATCATTTATAGAGAATTAAAAGAGGTTTATAAATATATAATAAAATTTGTTGTAGCCTTGCCAGAACATTGTTAAATTTTAAATTTTATGCAATTTTTTAATATAATTTTGAATATTATGTAATATTTTAAAGTGTTTAAGCATAAGGATTTTAAAAATATTTTGAGGAATAATTAATATTTATATTAGGATTAAATATGAATAATCTAAGCTTTTGTACCTCTTTTGTAATTTAGTTTGATACTTATGTCAGAATGGATGACTCAGATGATTTATCCGAAGTTGATACAGAAATAAAACAGATTTGGAAGAATTGGATGAGTTGGTGGACTATAGCGATTACGATTGAGATGAGAAATATGATATTGAAGTAATCACGATTTACGACAGCGATAATGAAAATAATTATAATTAAGTGTTTTTCTTCTATTTTCATATGTATAAATAATATGTATAAATAATATGTGAAATAATATTTTCGCTATAGTTATAAATATATATTTGAAATATTGAATAGATTTTATATAATTTTCTTTAAATATTTAAATTCTTGTATTGAAACTCTTATGGATGACTGGATAATATCTGGAACTTTATTGAACGAATTCTTCCAACTAATTGTATCCGAGAAAGATAAAACATATTGAAAGATTCACAATTTCATTTGAAGCTTAATTCTGTTTGCATTTTAAAAGAAAATGTGTTTAAAATGGATAAAAAATGTTTTGGCGGAAATTTGATCATAATTGCATTCAAGACTTCCCAAAATTAAGTCATGAAGATATTTATAGTTTAACACTTGGCTCATATCAAATCAAGAGGTGTAAATCATTTGTTCTCGAACACATTAATTCAAATGCCATTGACACTTATGCTATAGAGGTGACCCATAAATTGGCAAAGGATAAGGTGAGGGCTCAAGATTAATGAGCTCCGGACGGGATTCGCCCGGAGAAAAGCCATCGTGTAACCGGGTTGACCGTCGAAGAACAAATGGTCTCACCACCATATTAAAACAGATAAAACTGTTGTACTGAAATATATTATAAACGATTCTTCATATGTATCCTTTGTAAACTGCTTTTCCAGTATACGACCTCCGCTTCAAATAGTATATAAAGAGGTCAAATTCGTGAAGAAAAGTAAGTATTATTTTAATTAATGTATTTACGTTAATAAATCAATAAAATCATTTTTTGGAATCTCATTGCCTTTATTTTTATTTGGTTACGCTACTCTACGTATGAAAAGTAAGTATTATTGTAAGTACAAGTTGAATATTACTTATTTTATTGATTATAGACTCTGAGTCTTATATCTTATATGTTAGGTTCTTAGACTAATATTAACTTTACAAGGATATAAAGTATTAAATATAGCCGGTTATCAGGTCCTCATACCCTATTATATAGTTATAGATAACGACATCTGAATAATTAAGTGTGATAAACTCTTGTCGTTACTTAAATTGGTGGCAGCGGTGGGATTCATTCCCTATATTGAGATTTACCCAGAGTACGGGATTTTTCACAATGCGAAGGATTATTTTAAGTATATTTTATATGAGTTGTTATTAGTAATTTGTGATATTATATATATTGTATTTATATATATATAATTTAGCATTATTTGTGTAAAATTAATGGATGAGATTCCGAATCTTAATGATGTGGTCGATAAAATCATTGAGAAATTAGGAAAAAAGAGTAGTGAAGATTCCCCTATGAATGTCCAACCTTGGAGTTGTGATGCACCAATTTTCTTAAAATTCAATGTTCAAAATTTTACTATTTAGTCAATATTCCCAAGTGAATTATATTTGCTAGGAGGCATATATTCAAATTTCTTAAAATTTAAATTTTGATAATTTTTACTTGTTTAATATCCATCTTACAAAAATGATTTATCTCGTATAATCTTTGCATGGTTGAATTTTTAGTGAGGCATACAAAATGTCACTTTTTGAAATACTATATTAATCTAGCTTGTTCAATTAAAAATTTCAGAAAATGATTTTTTGTAATTTCAATTTTGTACAAGGGGCTTTTGAAATTTTTTAAATCTTAAACGCTTTAAGAATGACAGTGTGATTTGTGAATTTTTAACGGATTTTTTGCTTAACTTCCAAAAATCAATAAATTTCAAAAATAACATGGTGACTCAAACTTCCACACAATTTTCAAACTAGAATAACTAATTAATCTATGATTAAAATTTGGGTTCGAAATTCCAACCATAACCATGATAAATCTGTATGCAAAAAACAGGTTAGATTCTGGGATGTTATGGAGTTGACTGTATATTTTTTATTCTAGTTCACTTGAAAAGTTTAAAATTAAAACAAAATTTTATAGAATTTTTAAATTATGTCAAGATTTAAATAGTGAGAGCCTTTTTAAAATTATAATAGAATCTCTTTAAAAAAGTAAAATAAATGAAAATATTTCAATTATTTTAGTCTTTCTTATTACAGTTGGTTGCTTCGAAGTGTCGTCAAATATAAAAAATTGCTGTATTTTATATTTGACGACACTACATAGCTGCATTTTAAACTACAAAATTATATAGAAACACCCTGACCATTCATTTTTGTTATCTGCCTAAATCATATATATGAATTATCAATTAGTTAAACTCTCAATCATATATAAATTCGTAAAAGAATTGAAGAAACGAAGCAAGATATTAGACATTCATTTTTTCACATTCAAATATAAAAAGGAAAGAACTTGTATGTTTAGCATCTGAAAATGATCAATATTTATATCAATTCGGAAGAGTTTTATTTAATCGATGGATATCGAGTCATAGAGAACTTGTTATTAAAAGGTAAAATATTTGAAAATTATAATAAAAAGGCTTAAAAATTTAACTGAGAATAATAAATTTGATTGTCGATTTTTATCCAAAGATACAGCTAAAGATATTTGTATAAACTATAAGATAAATAATTATTACATTTTGCTCATATTTGGCTGATTTGAATGAATTGAGTCAAGCATCTAATGCAAAATAAAGCATACACAATTGTTAATCATCGTATAATTATCGAAAGATTGCAAATTTCCTTGCTAAAATTAAAAATTATTAATAATTGTATAACTTTGAATTCAATATTTTCTGTTTCAAAGGATTAAACTGACCGATCAATTGGAAACAATCGCTATGATGCCAAATAAATCGACAATGATATTTAATTGCTTTATAAAGAAAAATACAAATTATCTGATACATTTTGATCTTATTGACAAATTAATGGAAAACATTTATGAGATATGAATTTCGTAAGATATATGACTTCAATCAGGGATGGCAAAAGATTGAGGTCCAAGGGGAATTATAAGGGGGATATTTTGGTCAGAGCTAATGAGGGTATAAGGGAAGTATTTTTTTAAAAAAATTTTAAATGACCCAAATTTTCCTATAAACATAAAACATCAATTTTAATCTAAAATATAATATATTTGATTATTTTTAGACATTTAATAAACAATTTTATTAAAATTATTGCAAAAACTAAGTTTTTATCAATAAAAAGTTATTCTACAAAATTTTCAAAACAAAAAAATTCAACTATATATTTATATTTGTTTAATTATTTTTTTAGATCGAACATCAAAATCAGGAAATTCCGTTGGTTTAATAGGTTCATTAAATTGTTCAATTTCAGTTGTAGAACCGCTTTCAATTAATTCAATTTTTATAGAGGCTTTAGATTCAGAAGAATATAAATATATGTCTTCAATTTTAGCTGGTTTTCGACACTTTTGTGCATGATTTTCAGCTCTTATATGACCTCTAGATATCCATTTTTTGCAAAATATATTGCATTTAATTTTTCTAATTTATCATCAATTGTACAAATTCTCATCTCTACTTCAAAATTTTTATCACTTAGTCTATTTCTTATTTCATCTTTTATATAATCCATTTGAGAGAAGCCTCTTTCACATATAGCATTACTTGCTGGAGGAGTATTTGCTGTTCTTATTATTCTTTTCAAATTGCGAGGAATTATAAATATTTTATTTTTCAAAATTTTAGCCCAGAAAATTTCAGGAGATAAATTTTTTAATTTATTAAAATTTGTATAATTTTACAAATATCTTCAATAAGCTTGTTAAAATATTAAGGTAAGTCTGTATCAGTTATTTTTAAATAACTAATCATTTCTAATAATTCATTTAAACCATAAGTTTCGGAAATACTAATTGATTTTGAAAACTAAAGAAGGGAAAAAATGCAAAAAAAAATTAAATTTTCATAATCTTCATCAAAATCAATATTATATTGATCAATAATTTTGTTTATAATGGTATGAAAGTCATCAATGGGATTAAGTTTTGAATTTTTGTAATCTTTCTAAAATAAAATTAATATAATATATTTTTGATTTTTTAAACTCTTTTAAAGTAGGAACAACATCTCTTTGCCTTTCTAATCTACATTTGCTTACGTATTATAAATTTTGGGAAATTGGGAAAATTTCTGTATTTTTTAACATAAAAAGATCAATTTTTAGGTTTCTTATTTGATGAAGAACATTTATTAAAGATTATAGATTTTTTTGCATCACTAAAGAATATTCACTTAAAATTTCAATGATATCTGCATAATAATGCAATTATAATAAGAAACCTTTGCCTGAAATTTTGTTTAAAAATGCTTGAGCTCTTAATTTAAAATCTTTCATTTTTTCATCACTAATCATTTGTTTTAGCCCTTCTCTTAAACCGCTAAGGTTTTTAATTATAATATTTATTGCAAGCTTACTTGAATCAATCCATCTTGGACTGTAAATACGTGAAAATTTACTCATCAAAATCCTCAGCTACACTTTTCAAGTATGCTAATCTTATTGTTTAATGAGTATTGAAAAACTTTCGAATTTTCTCAGAAAATGAATCAAACTCTAGATTCAATTTATCACCTTTAAAAGATTTTCCAATTTTAATTACTAATTGATGAGAATTACATCTCAATCTCATTATATCTACCTATCCATTCTTTAGATTTAAGATAAACTGATGACTTTATATTTGAAAACATAACAGGAGATTGTTCGGTTTCTGATGCTATTGGATTTTTCTTAATATAATCATCAATATAGTCAGATATAAATTCAGATGAAATTAATTTAAATTTTGATTCTGAATCTTAATTAAAACCTATTGGTATTAATTTATAGAAATTTATTTTAACTGCATAATTATTGAAATATAAAATGTTGACAATTAACTTATGTGTTTTTGTTGAATCGGATGAACCATCTAATAATATAACTAGGTCAGGATTATTGAATTTTAATTCTTTAATAAAACTTTGTGCATATCTTCTGAAAATAATTCAACAAATTTTTCACATCCTTTTCTATTAGAAAAATGTGCACCCATTTCTTTTGAGCCAAAGTTAAGTTGTTGCATTAATACTAAATTTCCAAAATTTTCATACGATCCATGATTATTGGTATTGACGAATACTGTCCTTATTAATCTTGCTGTAGCTCTTGAGGGCTCATCATCTTTTTACTCTATGTGAACTGTATTGAGGCATCTGTTGAACGAAATAAAGTCTTTTTTAAATTTAAATGATGTTCGACACATTTTAAATGACCAGGCATATTAGAATGTTGGCTTATTTTTTCCTGAGTAGTCTTGTAACCTTTAGTTAACCATCCATTATTAAATCCTAAATTATTTATATTATGTTTTTGTAATATTTTATTTTGGTAAGCATGGCAAAATTTGCACCTTATTCTTGTATTATTTATATCAATTTCATTATATAATAACTCAATCCACTCGTTAGCTCTTTTAAATGTTTTTGCGGGTATATTTGGTATATTTTCAATTTGGTTTTCCCAACATTTTTGATATTCTGGTAAAATAGGCAAATCAGGCCTATCAGGATAACTTTCCTGCGTTTCAACTTCTTGTACGTATACATTGCTTGGATTTAAAATTTGACATGAGTCCTGTTGACTTGTACTTGCTTCCGCCATTTCTTCATCTTCCATCTCAGTAGATATAGCTATTTCAGTTGTAACCTTTTGTAGTATATAAAAATATGCTTGACAATAATTTTCTAAACTGGGTGTAGGTAGGCCTTCTTTGAAACTTTCCGGTACTAATACTGAGTTTTCATGATAATTTATGTGAGGGCAACGATTAATGGAATGATGTCTTTCAAAATCATATAAAACGTGACGTATACCATTATATTCAGTTATTATGTCTGTAATGAACTTGTTATCTAATATGGTTTCTTTATGATATCTAAAAACTACTGCATCAATAATTAAATGTTTCAAAATTTCCTTCCAATCATTATAGTTTATTTTATTATATTCTGTTGGTTTGTTTTTTATCAAATTTTTTTATCATTAATTAAAAGTAAAATATATGGTTGATATGGAGCTTTTTTAAATGATTTCCAAAGAGCATTTTTCTCACCAATAAATTGAATTGTGCCTTGTTGACCTAAAGGTTCATGTTTATGTATTAAATCAGCTATTAATACATTTTCCCCTCCAACGGTAAAAATATTTGACTTGAATTTAGATTTTGATAAATCAATTATTAAATCAATGGAGGGAAGTGGCATTCTGGTTTTTGAGTCAAGCTTTCTGTTCAACGCGATACCAACCAATTTATATGGACCAATTCTTCTGTCTTTTGTTTCTTTAATTGATTTTATTTCAATAAATTCATTTGGTTCTAATAAAGATGCATCTTTCATAAATATTTCATTTATTCTTATTACCTTTTCTGTATCTTTTTCTTTTTGGAGAGTTGGATTAACTTGAGTTTCAATACTATCATCTGATCCATGAATAATTGTTGATTTTTGTTTTTTAATATTTGAACTAAAATATTTAAATTTAAAAATAAAATAAAATATGTTTAAATTTACCTGCATTGTTATTAGGATCTCTTTTGTGCTGGCATATCTACGACATCAATTATTTCTGCATTTTGTGTGTCAGAATAATTTATTATCAATTCATTAAATTCCCTTAAACATTTATATAGTTTCTCTACTAAAATACTTTCAGTATTATTATAGCATAATAAATGTACTGGGAACAAGTTTATTAGATCTAAACTTCTTTTCATTTGATAACTCATGGGTTGGATTTCAATTATTTCTTTAGAATATTTAAAATCATTTAAAGTTGGCAGACATTTTGCGTTGTATGAATTTATTTGTAATAATTTCTCTGATAAATTAAAGGTATTAAACATTTAATATTCTTATGTTTAAATACTGATATTTGTAATAGATCTTGCGAAACAGTTATCATACAATATTTGTTAAAATTCAAATATATGTGTATTTCCTTATATATTTGGGGAAGATTTTGCCACTCACATTCCACCCAACTAGATAAGCGTGATACATGATCGCCAGAGATGACTTGTCCTATACCATTGTTCAAATAGGTAATTGGAAATAATTTTGGGTAAGGAAACAGATGCTTGCTTTCACAGTCTTTAACGAAAGTTGAATAACGATTAAAATAAAGATTATTTGTAACATTGCAATGAAAAGATAAAACTGTATAGAAAACGGCATTTAATAAAAATATTTTCAAAAACATTTTATAATTATATATTTAAAAACCCTTTTAAAATAAAATAGACCAACGTTTTGTCTCTCTTTTATAGTTCACAAGTTTATCAATTAAAAATAATCATGTATTTGACATTTGCTTTAAATTCCTAATATTAAAATGATATAGATAACACTTTAACTTTGTCAGCATATTCTT